>OX336389.2:943847654-944046298 GCA_946902985.2 Meconema thalassinum | reverse complement strand
TATAAATGCGAACATTGTTGTTTCCAGAATCATCGTTAACATTTCTACAAAGTTTACAGGTAAGTAATTAAAACTATAGGCAGAGAGAGCATAGTTTATCATCTTTTCCCGATCTTGTCCATCAGCGCAGTTCGATTTGCACACCAGTCAATTTCCGAGTATTTTTATTACCCCAATACACAAATTGCAAAACTTTGTTAAACACCACACAGCAACTATTTCGTAGGTTATCCGATAGTTTGGGTCCACATGGACGCGATCGGCACCGAGTACAGGGGCGCTTCTTTTAAGTAATATTTGTTGGCGTTTAATACACTAACACAATCTTCGAGTGGGTCAAATACACCATCCATTTTGTAGTTGTAAATTGTTGCCTCTAGTCTTGTAATACCATGTTCTTTAGCTAAGTAAGACGTAAACGTTTCCCTTAGACGGGAGTCTGGACATCGGATAAAGTCTATAATATGGTTTCCAATGACTTTGTTTACACCAGGACTTGTAATTTGACATATAAATTTGTTATATATCTTTATTCTAGAATTAGAGTTCATCCATGTTAAACAGTCTATACCAACCGTTTTATCATTGTTCACAATCACATTACACTTTTCTCGATACTCTCCTTGCACACAAAAGTTGTGATTCGATGTTAGATAATCACACATCTCTGCCTTGTTAAAAACACCAGCCAAATCTTGGGTTATGTCCAAATCCATAAGATAAAACTCCTCAGCACGAAGCTGTTGCAATATCTCTGGAAGTTCGGCTAACAGAACATCTAATTTAACATCAGCTAGCTCCACTTTGTATGGTATAGCCACAGGATTTTTATACTTTTCCATAATGTTAACCATTCCTTTCTCCCCAAGCTGTGTCCTGAGTCCCCGTGCCATTGCACACTCGTTATTGAGTAGAGGAAATTGTAGCTTTGCCTTAACACCATGTTTAGCAGAGATGAACTTGGAGAATTTACCACGTAAATAGAGGTTGAAAGCACCACACACCTCTTTCTTTAGCAGCACAGACTTACTATTTTCCAATTGTTCTTGGCAGTCCACTTGATCACATATCCTAACCACCATAATGTTATCACAAAACGGCTCCGTAATCGGTGTAAGTAGATTAACATTTTTATCACTTAGGAGCGTCTCGTTTTCTGTGTAGTTTATATTACCAATGTCTGTAACCAGATTGTCCAGGTTTTCCAACAACAACCACAACCCAAACCGCTCGTTGGTAGGCTTTATTCTGTTCCCCATACGTTGGGGGACACTAAACACTTTAGAGAGAGACATCTTCACACTTTCAACTACCACGAAGCACTGATCAAATGCATCTGTAGCGTCTCTTATATATACCATTAATCAATTTTATTTTTAGACTATGACGTAACTGACAACGCTTGTCGGCAGAAAGCAGTACACATATAAATACAAAATCTCTCGAACATTGCCGGAGACTGCCCAAGGTTAACGATTGGAACTCAAACAAGATTTAACTTGTCACATGACGTAACAAAAAGTTAAATGATTTAATTGCATGGGAATGTTGCTTTACCTAAAATGTAATACTATGCAAGTGTTTAACATTTTACAATCAGCTTGTGTATTGGCTTTTTATGTTGGCTTTTTTGTTGGCTTTTGTTGGCTTTTGTTGGCTTGTGTTGGCTTTTTTGTTGGCTTTTGTTGGCTTTTGTATTAGCTCTCTCATATTTGCTCTTGCTTGTGGGGGGCTTATTATTTGGTCTTGGAAAGTATGTCAGTCCTTTTTTATGGCTGCAAAATGCTTACAGCCATGTTTGTAAGCAGCAACAACAACAACAACACACAAAATCCCCCCCCCCCCCCCCAAAAAAAAAAACCAAAGTACTCTAAGCTTTATCAATGACTCTCAACTCTTACACTTACCTCTATCCCATGCCTAGTCAAAAAATTAGTGTATTTTTCAAATTTTTCTATAAATATTTGGATAGTAGGCTATGTCATTAATCTAAAAATCCTGAAAAGACATATGTTAACTCCAACACCTACCTCTATACCACTCTCAGTCCAAAAATAGCCTACTATCCAAATATTTATAGAAAAATTTGAAAAATACACTAATTTTTTGACTAGGCATGGGATAGAGGTAAGTGTAAGAGTTGAGAGTCATTGATAAAGCTTAGAGTACTTTGGTTTTTTTTTTGGGGGGGGGGGGGGATTTTGTGTGTTGTTGTTGTTGTTGCTGCTTACAAACATGGCTGTAAGCATTTTGCAGCCATAAAAAAGGACTGACATACTTTCCAAGACCAAATAATAAGCCCCCCACAAGCAAGAGCAAATATGAGAGAGCTAATACAAAAGCCAACAAAAGCCAACAAAAAAGCCAACACAAGCCAACAAAAGCCAACAAAAGCCAACAAAAAAGCCAACATAAAAAGCCAATACACAAGCTGATTGTAAAATGTTAAACACTTGCATAGTATTACATTTTAGGTAAAGCAACATTCCCATGCAATTAAATCATTTAACTTTTTGTTACGTCATGTGACAAGTTAAATCTTGTTTGAGTTCCAATCGTTAACCTTGGGCAGTCTCCGGCAATGTTCGAGAGATTTTGTATTTATATGTGTACTGCTTTCTGCCGACAAGCGTTGTCAGTTACGTCATAGTCTAAAAATAAAATTGATTAATGGTATATATAAGAGACGCTACAGATGCATTTGATCAGTGCTTCGTGGTAGTTGAAAGTGTGAAGATGTCTCTCTCTAAAGTGTTTAGTGTCCCCCAACGTATGGGGAACAGAATAAAGCCTACCAACGAGCGGTTTGGGTTGTGGTTGTTGTTGGAAAACCTGGACAATCTGGTTACAGACATTGGTAATATAAACTACACAGAAAACGAGACGCTCCTAAGTGATAAAAATGTTAATCTACTTACACCGATTACGGAGCCGTTTTGTGATAACATTATGGTGGTTAGGATATGTGATCAAGTGGACTGCCAAGAACAATTGGAAAATAGTAAGTCTGTGCTGCTAAAGAAAGAGGTGTGTGGTGCTTTCAACCTCTATTTACGTGGTAAATTCTCCAAGTTCATCTCTGCTAAACATGGTGTTAAGGCAAAGCTACAATTTCCTCTACTCAATAACGAGTGTGCAATGGCACGGGGACTCAGGACACAGCTTGGGGAGAAAGGAATGGTTAACATTATGGAAAAGTATAAAAATCCTGTGGCTATACCATACAAAGTGGAGCTAGCTGATGTTAAATTAGATGTTCTGTTAGCCGAACTTCCAGAGATATTGCAACAGCTTCGTGCTGAGGAGTTTTATCTTATGGATTTGGACATAACCCAAGATTTGGCTGGTGTTTTTAACAAGGCAGAGATGTGTGATTATCTAACATCGAATCACAACTTTTGTGTGCAAGGAGAGTATCGAGAAAAGTGTAATGTGATTGTGAACAATGATAAAACGGTTGGTATAGACTGTTTAACATGGATGAACTCTAATTCTAGAATAAAGATATATAACAAATTTATATGTCAAATTACAAGTCCTGGTGTAAACAAAGTCATTGGAAACCATATTATAGACTTTATCCGATGTCCAGACTCCCGTCTAAGGGAAACGTTTACGTCTTACTTAGCTAAAGAACATGGTATTACAAGACTAGAGGCAACAATTTACAACTACAAAATGGATGGTGTATTTGACCCACTCGAAGATTGTGTTAGTGTATTAAACGCCAACAAATATTACTTAAAAGAAGCGCCCCTGTACTCGGTGCCGATCGCGTCCATGTGGACCAAACTATCGGATAACCTACGAAATAGTTGCTGTGTGGTGTTTAACAAAGTTTTGCAATTTGTGTATTGGGGTAATAAAAATACTCGGAAATTGACTGGTGTGCAAATCGAACTGCGCGATGGACAAGATCGGGAAAAGATGATAAACTATGCTCTCTCTGCCTATAGTTTTAATTACTTACCTGTAAACTTTGTAGAAATTGTTAACGATGATTCTGGAAACAACAATGTTCGCATTATACAGAAATGCTATCTTAAAGCTGGGGAAACATTCTTTTCCCAATCCAGGACATTGTTTTCCACAATTCCCGCAAACATAAACATTAGCGAATTAGGATTGACTCCTACAAATAATATTCCTCCCCAGGTGTTGAGAAAAAGAACCAATAAATCTAACAGACTTAAACCATACCCTCTTAAGGAAATTACCCCATTGAGTACAGTTAATGTGCTATGTGTAAGGAAACGAAAATTGGAGTTAGAGGAAATTGAGATCAAAAAAAGGAAAGTGGAGTATGTTGCAGAGACTACTGCCCTAAAGAAAGAGTACGAAGCAGTGTTGCAGAAAGAACAGACGATTGTGGATGCAAGAAACAGGTTTACAGTTTACTTTAAACAAAGTCCCTGGCAAAATCTAGATGTGAGTGGGAAATACAAACTCTCAGCATTTACTGTTAATTACAAAGGAACTTATCCACGCGTTGGAGTGCTTGTAGAAAGTGAAAAATGTAAACATGTGTGCTACTTAAGAGGATATTTAAAATCTATGTTTTTAAAGAGTCATGGTAATTTAGACTTGCTTAAAAAGGATGGATTTATTGTAACTCGATGTGGTGGATTGGACATTGTACATTTGGAAACTGAAAAACCGTTTGCAGCATTCAACACCAATGGAATTACTACATTTAATGGTAACTCGTTTGCTAAAATCGAGAATTTTAAGTTGTTCACAAGCATTCAAACAGACTATAGAGTAGAGTCGACATCGTATACGCAAGGTGACGTTGATCTGCTTAATAACATCACTATGCAGGAAATCAAAGGCCAAATAAAAATCCGAAAGTGCTCCCGGTTAGAAAGTATGGAAAAAGGAACAGAACTAATTATTAAGGGAATAAAACCAATAGTATATAGACATAAAGTTAGATATGTGTTGGAAATGGAGAATATTGACTCTTTGTTTATATCCAATTACTGGCTGGAAAAGGAACTAGAAGATTCTGATACAGATTTGAATTATCGGATCAAAATTAAGCTGGATGCTCTTAAAACTACACCAAGCAAAAATAAGGAAAGAGTTGTGTTCTGTGTGTAATTATGCATGACAAATCAAGAATTTGGGCTGCCCTGTTCGTATTAAACAAATGGATACAAAAGGGACCTAAGAGATTTAAGCAAAAATTTAAGTTAAAATGTAGAAAAATGAAAATGAATGTTATTAAAATAAAGAAAAGAGTGTATTATATGTAAAAATTGTAGATATATGTAATTAATAAAACTATTGCATGGGTACCGCTTGTGTTTCTTGTTACCCGCCTGACACTCTTAATCCAATCGTTAACTTTCGGCAGTCTTCGGCAATGCTCGGTGAGCGTGGCCTTGAAAAGTAGTTGAAACTAGTGTAGTTGAAAGTATAGTATGACCCGTTTCTTACCTATATGAGCAACGACTCCAATAATAAAGAACCAATAGATAAATGATTCCTGCATAGTTATTGGTGTATAGATTTTTAAACTTAAGTGAGGATTGGGAACGAGACAGTCATAGCCTTAAGTTAAGAATCATCCATGCATTTGCCTTAAATAAAAGTGGTAAAACCATGAAACAATATGAGTGAGGTAGAAATGAGTTTATCACGTCTCAGCTTTCTTCACAAGGTTGGTAGTTACTCCCTGCTCAAGCTAATTTAAGCTACATCTAAGACAATCTGTTTAGCATATTCGAACCTTGAACTACACTGCAGTTCTTAGCCTCAACCTTTCTTGCCATAATTATGTTTCCTATTTCCATAACAAATTAAAATCCTAGGAGTGAAAGCTAAATCCCTCAAGGTCAAAGTCTACCATGCTAACCAATTAGCCACAGGGTCACATTTTAGGGCTTATCCGACATTGTGACTATTTATTAAAACCCATGTACATAATGTTTCTGGAATATGCGTGATTACCTATGTCAATGTAGCGGTATCGGTGGTGTAGTTAATAGCTGTGCTCAAGATAACGGGTTCAAACCCTGACAAAGTCGTGGGATTTTTAAAAGCGCTAATTCCTTTAGTATGCATTCCTTCGGAGGGGCGTGGAGTAAAGCCTGCCGTCCCATGTCATACATTTGTTCCACGTAAAAGAACCTAGCACTGCAATTGGCAGTGTGTAGTAAAATTTATAGGCGATATTGGTTAATTAGTAACGCTCTATTAAGTTCCAACGTTCGCCACTTGGAGTTAGTGACAGTAGCATTTGGTAACTAAAGTTGGACCTAACTGAAATTGAACTTGTTGGGAGACCTCGGGCGTTAAATCAAAAATGCCCAGCTATGGCCATTGGCTGCAATTCATAATATATCCTCTTTGCATCGTCCATCACTAGTTATTTTGCTTTCTAAGTAGTAAAAAGTATCCTACTTCCATTAGCTTTTCACCTGTCAATTCGAAGTACTGTACATATGCATATCATTTGAGGGGTTTTGACATCGTGGTGTATAGGATTTGTGTGATAGCATGTGTTATTGTGATGACTGCAGTAGTGTGTGTATTAGTAATTGGATGAGGATTGGAAAGGATGCAGGCGGACACTTAAATTAAGAATCATCCCGGTATTCACCTGAAGTACAAGTGGGAAACCAAGGAAAACCTCCTCTCAGTTTTTCCTTACAAAGCCTAATGTAGACCAAGATTAAATTTCTTGGCAGAGCCGGAAATCAAACTCAGGCCTCCAAGGTGACGACCTAGAATGCTAGCCACTACACAACGAGGTCGTCTCTTATGATAGTCTACTTTGTACAGTCTCATGTTACGACGTTGTTGTTGTTGTTGTTATGAAGGGCTTAGACATCGTGGTCTTTTATACCCCTGTACTTGGGTGTATGCAAAATGTATGCGATAATCTGTGTTATTGTGGTGTCTGTAGGATTGTGTGTATTAGTTATTCATGTAAGGATTGGGAAGGAGGCTGCCCCGGCATTAATTTAGGAACCATTCCGACATTTGCTTGGAGTAGAAGTGGGAAACCACAAAATCCATTTTTTAAGACAACCAAGGTTAAATTCTGTATTCAAAATTCATATAAAAGTTTCACTAACAGTCAAGAGCCAAGCCTTCAGCCTCGGAGATTACACGCAATGTAAGCTATCAAATTTCTGCGAACTTGCACCTACCAAGCTCCCACAGTACGCTGGAGAGAACAGTCGCCTTTCAACTCACATAGTGTTCGCTTGCAAATGAATTGTTTAAACTTGTAACAAAATTCAATCAAAACTTGTAACAAAATTCAATCATCAATCACGCGTTATAGCATGTATGTGTGGTAAGACATCATAGTCATCAGCCCCGTGTAGTTGAGAGTGTATCATTCACGTTAGTGGGTTGAGACACCATGGTCATCAGCCTCGTGTAGTTGAGAGTGTATCATTCACGTTAGTGGGGTGAGACACCATGGTCATCAGCTCAGTATAGTTGAGAGTGTATCTTTCACGTCAGTGTGTTGAAACACCATGGTCATCAGACCCGTGTAGTTGAGAGTGTATCATTCACGATAAGTGGTTGAGACACCATGATCATCAGTCCCTTGTAGTTGAATAGGAAATAAATAGTGACATATAGTTCATGAGTAGCGTGTGGTTAGAAATGTTAAAACATCGTAACAAGATTATCAACAAAAGATATGCATTACTGAGGTAAGTAACTTAATTCCAAATTCTATATTGATGTTTTCATCTTCAGTCTTTTGACTGATTGATGAGCTAATCATTTCATCCCTATATACTGTAGCTACAATACCCTACTTCCAAGGCAATCTGTTTAACATATTCTAAACATGGTCTACCCCTACAGTTCTTGCCCTTGACCCCTTCCTTCCATAACTAAGCTTGCTATTCCTGGGTGCCTTAGTCTGTGTCCTACCAACCTATCTCTTCTCTTCATTAACAGTCACCAGAAACATCTCTTCTCTCTCACTAGTCTTAATACCTCTTGGTTTGTAACCCTATGAACTTGAGTGTATGAAAGAGCTGTCTGATAACCTGTGTCACTGTAATGTCTGTACTACTGTATGTATTTGTAATAGAGGTAGGTATTGGGTAGGAAGCAGCTGTAGCCTTAAGTTAGGTACCATCCCGGCATTTCCTTAAGAGTGTAAGAGAGGAAACCCACAGAAAAACACTCTTAGAATGAGTGAGGTAGGAATTGAACCCGTCTCTTCTCAGTTTTGTCTCACAAGGCTGAGTGTACCCCGTTCTTTTAGGAGTTTTGTGATTTCATAGTCATGTAGCCCCGCGTACTTGGTTGAGTGTTGAATTTGTCTAATAACCTGTGTAACAGCAATGGCTGTATTAGTGTGTGTATTTATAATTCAGATGAGGATTGGGAAAGAGGCGGCCGTGGTCTTAATTTAGGAACTATCCAAGCATTTGCATGGAGTAAAAGTGGGAAACCACAGAAAACTACTTCCAAAATGGTTGAGGTAGGTATCAAAACCCAGCTCCTGTCAGTTTTGCCTCACAAGGGTGAGTGTACTCCGTTCCAGTCCTGAGACCAGAATTACATTTCTTGGCTGAGCAGAGAATCAAATTCAGGCTTAAGCAGTGACATGCAAGAATGCTAGCCACTACACCACAAGGAAGACATGTAGTTGTTGTTGTTGTTTCATTTGAGAGGGCTTTGACATCGTGATTATTCTGTTCCCATGTACTTGGATCAGTGTGGAATAGGTCTGATAACCTGTGTCATTGTGCTGGTTGTATTAGTGTGTGTATTTGTAATTCAGATAAGGATTGGGAAAGAGGTGGCCGTGGTCTTAATTTAGGACCTATCCAAGCATTTGCATGGAGTAAAAGTGGGAAACCACAGAAAACTACTTCCAAAATGGTTGAGGTAGGTATCAAAACCCAGCTCCTGTCAGTTTTGCCTCACAAGGGTGAGTGTACTCCGTTCCAGTTCTGAGACCAGAATTACATTTCTTGGCTGAGCAGAGAATCAAATTCAGGCTTAAGCAGTGACATGCAAGAATGCTAGCCACTACACCACAAGGAAGACATGTAGTTGTTGTTGTTGTTTCATTTGAGAGGGCTTTGACATCGTGATTATTCTGTTCCCATGTACTTGGATCAGTGTGGAATAGGTCTGATAACCTGTGTCATTGTGCTGGTTGTATTAGTGTGTGTATTTGTAATTCAGATGAGGATTGGGAATGAGGTGGCCGTGGTCTTAATTTAGGACCTATCCAAGCATTTGCATGGAGTAAAAGTGGGAAACCACAGAAAACTACTTCCAAAATGGTTGAGGTAGGTATCAAAACCCAGCTCCTATCAGTTTTGCCTCACAAGGCTGAGTGTACCCCGTTCCAATTCTGAGACCAGAATTTCATTTCTTGGCTGAGCTGTGAATCAAATTCAGGCTTAAGCGGTGACATCCAAGAATGGTAGCCACTACATCACAACGTAGACAATATAAGGCTGGTCTTGATTGTACTTGATCAATCAATAATAATAATAATAAAATATTAATAATAATATTATATATTCCATTTAGCAACTACACGGCCGACCTCTCCCTGTGACGTCATCCACGGTCTCAGGGCGCGGCGGCCATCTTGCACATTAGCCCCTGCGCCAGCTATGACTCTCCCTCCCATAAGAATAACATAAGAGAGTTGCGCGCGGCGGCCATCTTGCACATTAGCCCCTGCGCCAGCTTCGGCTTATTATACCTACTCATAGGCCTATCACATGGAAAATCGTTATTATAGGCAGGAGAGTTTAATGGAAAATACCAGTCCGAGATATGAAAATAGGCTATTAAGTTCTTCACGGAACTACTTGTCTATTCATCAGTGTGAAATCTCTTCTTATTCGTATAATTTTTTATTATTATTATTATTATTACTCGTATTATTATTATTAATATTACTGGAGTGACAAGAGTCCCTTTCCCATCTGACAGATCGGGGACTCCTTGGAAACGAACAGATGTTCGATGGTGTGCTATTAATATCGATGGAGGTTATGTAAGGAAGAAAGTAGAACTAGTAGAGTCAGCAAATAGGATGTGACTGTTGTATATACTACGGATTAGTGGAATTCTTATAAAGGGAGATCAGCAAGAGCAACTATGAGATTACAAGGTGTACCTGTCAGATGTAAAACTAAGTAAGGCAAAGTAGGGATTACGGCTGTATGTGAAGAAAACCAATGAACGTAACAGTTTCTGTAAGGTAGGCTACGTAAATGACAATTAATATACCGTACTGTAGATTTATTTAAACCTCCCAGGAACTCGGGTCGGGATTGTTTCAGTGTATGTTCCATGTGAAAAGTCGAAGTAGGATGAAGTAGACAAATTTTATGAGGCACTGATTGGTGTGTTAGTGGGAGTAATCAATAAAGATAATGTCGTTGTGATGAGGGATTTCAATGCTAGGATAGGAAATACGACTGAGGTATATGAGATGGTAATCGGTAAGTGGGGTGAAGACAGGGAAGCGAACAACAATGGGAATTTGTTTACTGGATTTCAGAGCTAGCATGGCATTTTGCAAACTCATTCTTGAAGCATGATAGTAATGTTATTGGTTTTACGTCCCTTTTAATTACTGAGGCTTTTAGAGACGCCAAGGTGCCGGAATTTTGCCTTGAGGGGATTGTTAACGTGCCAGTAAATGTACCGACACGGCTCCCTCATTTGCGCACCCTCAAATGACAACTGGCTGCGCCAGGATTCGATCCTGCAACCTTGGGTACAGCAGGCGAGAACGTTACCTCAGTACCACGCAGACAGTTAAATCGAAGCATAAGGAGATACACTTGGGAGAATAAAGGAAAGAGGTCGATAATAAGACTGTCATCTCAGACTTTTAATTTAGGAGATTGATAAGGAATCGTGGGGTACAGTATTTAGGGACTTCTTTTTGAAACATACCATAAAACTGATCTTCTGTGAAATGAGCATATTTAGACCTAAAGTGCGGAGATTGAGGTCGCTTTGCAGACTGATTAGGGTTGAAAATCTCCAGGATAACGAACTCTTGATAGAAATACAAGGCCCATCTAGAAATTAAGTTTCTCTATTTTTATATTAATTTATGAAAAAATAGGTTTATGAGATCACCCTTTGTCCGTGCGTGTGTGTGTGTGTGTGTGTGTGTGTGTGTGTGTGTGTGTGTGTCCCCTAATATAATCTAAACGGCTGCAGCGATTTCAATGAAACTCGGTAAGGTCATAGTGTAACGGATTCTATTGCCCTCACTGTTGCGTGACAAATGTAATGGTTTCTTACTAGCTCTGTCTTGCACTTTGAAATATTTACTCTAAGATATGTTGTTTTAATGGGCGCCAAGACCTCAACGCTATGTTGAAATCTAAATTTATATTTAACAACCCCTAGCTCTGGTAGAACACCTTCAAGAATCTTTTCACTCAGATCGTGGTATGATTTGATCATTAACCCAACAAACAATTGTATCAGGAGAAGGAATTGGTCTATATCTAATGCTACCTACTGAAAGCAAAGATTGCATGGTTAAAAGAAATGAATTTATTATATAAAACGAGTATTGCAAAATTAATAATAATAATAATAAGTGTGAATTTAAATTGGAGCGTTGCGATTTGAATATTACCGCTAGAAAATTACGTGTAAACGGAGTCGGATAAATTACTGATTTTACTCTTATTCCCAAGCTATGAAGTTACTGAAATACTGAATATTAAACAAAGAGACGAGAGATTGCGTAGTTCTGAGTCATTCGCGCTTACCACTGGAAATTGCCGTAGCATTTCCCTCGTACTGGATGTTGTAGAGAGCTTCCCACAGCCACCAACCACACGTACAACCACACTGGTTAAGTTTTACAAAGATAGTCCTTTCCTCCACGGCGCGCAAACCATCTATGCACTCCTCGCATCCCCTCTACGGAGCCGTCTTCAAGTCGCCCGGTCTCCACTGATTGGCTGAGCTACCACGCGCTACTTCCCCACCTCCGGGTCATTACACTCGGTGCGGCGATGATGTCGATTACTGGTCCAGGCCATTTCGCCTTTTCTTGAGGCAGCAACCCAGCTTGCGTCATGCTACTCGACAAGATTAAGCCTGTAGCCGAATTCCCCGTGACTCACCTCTCTCATAATACCCGAACTGACAAAACTCCGTAAAATTCCGTAATCATATAATTTTCTATGATATTGTTGTTCGTAATAATTTGCTTGATAGTGTTTTCTATAACATAGAAAACCTATCTGATTACTTATAATTTTATCAAATGCTCCAAAAAATACCTTAATAATAATAATAATAAGTTAATAATAATAATAAGTTACATGAAAACTTCTCTTGGCTGAACAATTTGCCGCGTAAATAAATATAGAATGGCTTCCTACTGACTTATGCCAGTTGCGTAAAATCCCCTCGAAAAACAAGTTACAATAGTACTATTTTGACCCCGACCGTGCCCTTTAAATTTTATTACGTCTCACTCACCAATCCAACATGGCGGCTGTGCGAAATATTTCAGCAGCATTCTGTATCTCCGAAACTATTACTAATTAATCCCTGAAATTTTGTACGGTGAAAAAAGGAACTACTAGAAGTTTACCAATGTGACATTCAGAAACCTATCAAGCACAAAACGAAACACGGCGGCCAAGCGAATTTGAAATATTTAAATAGAATTTTCTCGCGATTTAACCATCCGAGCACAGTGAAACATGTACGGTACAGCAAATGTTTTTACACTTAGTTCATATGTTTACATAACCTCACAATGGCGGCTGTGCGAAATTTTTAACTTAAATTTTTATTTCTTGTGTCCTAATCATGCGATCGAAGTCAACGTTTGAGTAATGAACCTACGCAATAATCGTCATCTAATAGTACATATAGAAGAATCCAACATGGTGACCATCCGAAATATTTTGACGGTTCGCAATATCTACTAATCTATGACAGCAATCAAACTGATATTTTGTATGTTGATAAAGGCTATTAACATAAGTTCACCTATGGGACTTTCAATAGCCTGGTGAGCAGAAATCCAACATGGCGGCGACGTGAAATGTAAATATTTGAATGGATGTTTCTCGCGATTTAACCATCCGAGCGCAGTGAAACTTGGTACGGTAAATGCTTATAAAAATTTTAATCCACTAACATCTAATTTATTTCGATTGTTTTCATAACCTCAAGATGGCGGCTTTGCGAAAATTTTAAAATCTCGTTCTTATTTCTTGTGTCCTAATGATGCGATTGAAGTTTGAATAATAAGCCTACGCAATAATCTTCATGACCTACATATATAAAAATCAAACATTGCGACTATGTTGATCGAGGCAATTAACATAAGTAGGATAATTATATGAAAATAGGCTATTTAGATCTTCACGGAACTACTTGTTTTTCTTTTAAAGTTAACTTATTTAACCGGAAAATATGAGCATGTGCGACAGATCTGTGACGTAGCATTCATATACCGGTCGGACAAGTCCCGACTTGTCAGTAGCGCAGCAGCAGTGACTCGAAATGGTGGTTCTAATTAACCCTTAGCTACACGCATCTATTTCACTAACTTTCGTACACGCTAGCGGCATTTAATGCCGCAATATATTTTTAAATTCTTTTTTTTGGCATTTAGTGACTTGCTAAAGGGTTAAAATTGATTTGTATGGAGAATTATACAGAACCTATGAGAATACATAGAAAAAATCTTATCAGTATGTATGAAATTCTTATTAATACTGTAAAATATATTATTGGGAGGGATGGGATAAGGACATATTTACTATTCATACTTATTGTAATTAAAAATTCTTATAAACATTTATTGGACAACGAAGAAAATATAATTTTCACACACAAAAGAGATATTGAGAATTATTGGATTGAGATTGCCCTTTTTTCAGGCTCATATTACAAGATATTGTACCTGATGCTCAACAAGCTCAAGAAATACACTAGAGTAAAAGAAAAACTGTTTGTCAGAATCATGTAGGCCTGCCTATACACTTAGATTCTTGGAAAAGGACACTTTCTGCTAATTTACAGTACGAAATAATATACAGTGCCTAAATACACAAAATAACTCTGCGCGGACTTAAAAATCGAATAGATCCTCTTCATCCAGTGACCCTTCTTGCTCATCAAGTACTTGGAGCAACCTTTCAATCTCCTGTTATTGACAGCCATGTCGAGACCTATAAACAGAGGCAAGCGTGCAGACTATGTGCTGACATCGATAATAATGATAGAAGCATGGAAAGAAACAACATAGGTAAAATAAGTTAAATACTTACATTATTTCACAATGCCGATTCCGGCCAGTTGTTACACGCTAGCGGTACGGAATGCCGCATTCGCGCACCTCGCAACTTTGACAAACTGTCTCAGACTGACTGGGAACCAGACAGGCTCCGAACCTACCCCATCCCCTGCAGCACATGACGAACTCGTAAGTGTTTACCACGTCAAACAATATTTCGAAAAAAAAAACCGTGTTTAATCTGTCTCGCGTCGCCTGCGAGGTTCGTTCTGTGATTAAGTTTCCTAATGCACAATTTATACCGCCGAACGAAATTCATCGTCAGCTCTGTCAGGTCTACGGGCCGAAGGTCATGAGCAAATAGATGGTGCGTCCCTGGTGTAGGCAATTTGCCGAAGGTCATCAAAATGTCGATGATGAAGAGGGCAGTGAGCGACCGACTCTCATCAATGTCGACCTTGTAGAACTGGTGCGCCAATTGCATTATGTACAACCGTCGCTTCACGATTACGAACTCGGCAGCAATTTTCGGTGGATATCGCGATCCTTGTTGCATGAAATTGTGACTAAGCACTTGCTGTTCAAGGAAGTTCTTATTTCGTGTTCATATTTTCTACCAATAATATGGGTAGCCTGTTATTTTGCAAGAGGAGCTCGAGTTATCGCCCAATTTCTTGCTATAATCATGGTTAGATACACTGTTTTCCATAGATTGGCTGCGTGGTTCAGCGGTAACGTTCTCGCCTGCTGAGTTCGAGACAGCAGATTGAATCCCGGTGCAGTCAGCTGGCATTTGAGGGCGCTTAGATGTGAGGGAGCCGTGTCAGTATATTTACCGGCACGATGAAGATCCCCTTCGGGACAAAATTCCGACGTCCCGGCGTCTCTAAGAGCCGCAGTAGTTGAAAGGGACGTAAAATCTTTAGACTAACATTATAATTATCATGTTTTCCATCACGGAGGCAGTGACTTTCCTTGGCATACTGATTATTGAAAATCTGCTAGTTCATTCTAGTCCAAGAATGCTAGTCTTGCTGTGGGTGGGGCTGAAATATCTTTGAGTTACGTTCTTGAGTGATAAAGCAGGACGAGCTTTGGTTCAAAGTCCAAGTGGAGATGCATAGACTGGGAAGAGTAGTGATTGTGAGCGAATTGGAGATAAATGAAGCAATATCTAACAGTGCCAAGGGTTCAACTTCACCAGATTAGTGACAGATACTGAATTAATTAGGGAACAGTGCAGCATGGTTGTCTGTCTGTTAGGTAGTCAGTCCATAGGCTGGTTGGATCCTCAAAAAGTACCGCCACAGGTTAGGTCGGTAGATACCCACAAAACCTCAAAGCAGCAATATAATGAGGCGTACTAAGCAAGATAATTAGAAGTGAGATAGTTTGCTATTGCTTTCCTCACTGAGTCAGGACAAGCACTGACCCTATGAGTAGAACCTTTCACAGTACACACAGGCACTAGTTGTGCCCTGAGGCCATTACTCAGCACCACCCATACGGGCACCCATACGGAAGTAGCTCCCATATAATCACAGTCATGAATGAGACTCAGACATCGCGTGGAAAGCCACATGGTAATGGTATGATAATGTTACTAGTTTTACGCTCTTTTTAACTACTGAGGCTTTTAGAGACGCCAGAGTGCCAGAAGTTTGCCCTGAAGGGGATCTTTAACTTGCCAGAAAATCTACTGACACGGCGCCCTCGCAATTGTGCGCCCTCAAATGCCAACTGAGTGCGTCTGGATTCGATCCAACAACCTAGGGCACAGCTGGGTTGCATGGTTATGAGCAAGATTGGCTAAAAATATCAAAACATTCTAATCTTGCTGCTAACTGATGAAGGCTTCTGTTAGAAACCGAGGTCTTGTTTTTAAGCTTCAGGTACTATTTTTCATTTGTTATTATGACATATCGTAATTTTGATCAATCTACTGTTATTTTGAGTTCCTAGAGCAAGAAGTCTGCGCATATGATCGTCGGGTAAAACCAAGATGTTACAGAATTACAAACTGGACACCCCCAATAAAATGGTGACATCCATGCAGTTGGTTTCAGAGTGGCAGGGCCTGACTACAGTGCGTCCAACCTCTCCACCAGCTGATTGAATCATTGCAAGGTTAAGGGGATAAAGAAAGCGAAGAAAACATGAATTATAAACACTCTGAATCTACAATTTCTATTGCATGCTTACTACACGATAAAACAAAGTTATGGCACCTGAACACACACATTTAATAAAATAACGTCCGAGTAATGCACTAAATTGACAGTTTACAAGTATTGCATGATTATCTGTTTCGAGATCATAGACTACGATTCAAGATAACATTAGACAGTAATGTTTAAAGAAATATTTTTATCAATAGGAAGTGTAGGCCTACAACTGATTCTACTGTAGGGTGCATAAAAAAACTAAAGACTGTATGCACATATGAAAACAAATATTACGCTACTTGACAATTTAATCGATGCAGATCACGCTGAACTGGAATAAATATCTGGGACATTTAAACAACTACGATAGGCTTTCATAATCCTGGGATGATGGCATGGGTGATTAACAGAGAAGGAAATGCATATAAACTTTTTTTTATTGCTCAAGCATATCTTTTTCCTCGGTGCCCACTGCGTAATTCAGTGAGGTAAGCGACTTCAATAACGGTGACCAGATGGATTCTTTTTAAGCACTCTTTTAGTGTGTGTGTTCTACACGGGGCTAATTATTGTGCATTATTCAATCCCTGGACAAAACGGAGGCAGACAGGTTTTTCTCCGGGTACTCCGGTTTTCCCTGTCAAAATTTCATTCCAGCAACACTCTCCACTATCATTTCATTTGTCATTCATTTAATCATTGCCCCAGAGGAGTGCGTCAGGCCTCGGCAGCCGGCACAGTTCATATCCTCGCCGCTAGATGGGGGCTTCATTCATTCCATTCCTGACCCGGTCGGAGACTGGAAGCAGGCTGTGGATTTTTTCATTCAATCCCTGCCCAAACCTTCAATTATACCGTATCGTTTTCTCTGTACAACAGCGGTGGAATGTTTGTGCCGACACAGGGGCGTGTGATGAAAGTGAAATTCAAGGTGAAAGTGATCTATGGGTGGCAATAAGAAAGGATTCTGAAATAGCTGGAGTGTCAAGCTAAGCTGGTCCATGTTTAAAACTTCTCCAATATTTCCAATGATGTACATTATTATGTTTCTACGCCCTTCATATGTTGTAATATGTGTACGTCGCGGTGTAACCGTGCTTGTTCAAACGTGCACTACAGCCGAGAGGGCAGCTGCAGAAAGCCCGGAGGACGTAGGTTCGAATCCAAGCGCTGGCGGTGGCTATCCTGAGTATGGTTTTTCCCCGGGGGTTTCTACACTCCCTCCAGGCAAATACCGGGATAGTACCTTACTTCAAGTTCATGGGCGCCCACCCCATCCCTGTCCCTAATACAACTACACACTACTACCGTCACCACAGGAATACAGTTTATCAAACAAGTTCAACAACATACACCCAACTAAGCGGGGCTGATGACCAAGATGTCCTAATCCCCTCAAATGAATTAACAACAACAAAAGCTATAGAATACGTATATCTATTTTAATACAAAAATAGCTATCGTACGATATTATCACAATTGAAATTAGCTATGCGTGTGCTGCCGCGGATTTGCTTTCATTTCCACAAGAAAAGTTACATTTGAGGTAGTTTTTGACTGTCATATTTGAGTGAAAACATTATTGGGTCGAAAATTATAGCATTCGATTTCGTACCTATCACGACAATGTTTGGTAGATTAGAACTACGCGTATTATCCTCTCTTCCTGTGCAGATCAGCCATTCTAGCAAGAGCTTTGCTATAACGCTGCGCATCGGCCAGGCGGCGGTCCAGGTGGAGTGTTGGAAGGCCATTGGATTCATTCTGTGCAGGCAGGCCGAACGATGAGCACAGCAGCAGTCTGTGTCAGTGTCCAGTAGCAATGCACTGTCCACGTGCACTGACCTCGAGTCCCTGCTTCTCCTACCTCTCCTACCCAACCGGCTACTTCCCCTCTTGCGCATCGAGCCAGAGCTCATGCTAGAACGAACTTATGTTACTATAGTGCGGGACACAGCATTGCAGGCCTGAAGGTCAACCGGCCCTCCACTCCGCTCTCCTCCCCGCGCCCGGCGGTGTTGCCATGGTATTGTACCGTACCATCAGTCGCGTGCTGGATGCGAGAACGTACAGGACAACATCGCACCGACTACGGGTGACCTTTAGGCTTGGAATGCTTTGTCCCGCACTATAGTAGAGTGCGTTTGTTCTCCTTTTCAAGTGTGTGGCTTGGAGCAATTTGGGAGGCCCATCACTTCCAGAGCGAAGGTGAAGTAGGGACAATGAAATAGGCGCTGGGGAGCAAATAGAACAAATGGTTGAAGGGAAGAACTGTGTATTCAGAAAAGCACAATGCAAAAATTTAGCAAAAATATGACGAGGTAGGTATAGGAGAAGTGCAAATTATAGCAGTGATGCTAATTAAGAATTTGGAGGTTATCAAGAACTGATTACAAAAAGGTAGCCGATCTTTGCAACTAGTGTGCCTAGATTGTGCCTCCATTAAAAGGAGTATTATAAAATATGCAAGGCAGAAGTTTGACCTGCCTTTAAATACAAGCTATGTCACCAATAAAGAGTATTATAAAATAGAAGAGGCAGAAGTCTGCCATGGCTAAAAAATACAGGCTATGCCACAAAATCCAAATTTGAAGGAATGTATTGCTAAGGCACAACAATCGCAAAACCTAGTTTGTGTCTTAAGCAGTTGGAATTTAACAAAGTATATGCATTTGTGACAATAATTTGCCCTGTTTAAAAAAGTATGTAGTAAAGGTGCAAACGACTGTACACTATGGTACTTAGCAGAAATCAGTACAAAACTGAGATACATAAAAGATAGGGACTGATCTTGCACTCTAGGGCGCAGCAGTGTTCATTACGAAAACTGAGATACCGGTACTTGACTGCATGAGAATCAGCTTGCTAGCTGAGGTAATAATAAAATCTCAATAAAAATGCTAAAAGGCGACAAAAGCTACAACTTATTACCCGTAAAAAACAAAAACAAAAAAAAAACAACAACGAAATACTACCAAAGTGAAGTTTAGCGTATGACTTTTAAGTGCCGGGAGTGTCGGAGGACATGTTCGGCTCACCAGAGTTTGTGGCTGCTTCTATGCATACACCCATGGGGTGAGCTACAAGTACCGTCGCGTGTGGAGTGTTGTCAGGGGAGGAAAGTGTGAATGTAAGGACGAGGAATTGGAAGTGGCTGTGGCCTATAGTTAGGGACCAACTCCGGCATTTGCCTGGAAGGAAGATGGGGAAACCACAGAAGACCATCTTCAAGGTTGCCGGCAGGGTATTTGAACCTCCTCGCCTCCCGGATGTGAGTGAATGCCTGCAGCCACGCCGTAACGACCATGGCTAACTCACCCGGTACTAAAGGAATTGATGCCGAGTTACAAAATAATGAGAAATTTCAAGATTGTGGAAGCTTTCCGCAGAGAGAACTTACTAAACTTAAAAAAAAAAAAACAAAAAAAAAACCACACAGATTAATTAAAGTGATCACGTGACCGGGTAATTAGTACTGGGATGAGCAGGAAATTGGGATTGAATTTACTGAGAGTGTCTGTCTTTTGATAGGCACGAAACACTTTGAAAGTTATTGGAATGGAATTATCACTTTCTGAGTATGAAAGATTATTTTCACTGTTCGAAGTTGTACTTGATTGCAATATTATGTGATCTTCCTGATGAGAACCGCATTGATGCGCTGCATCAATCTTTGAGAGTTTACACTCTTGTCCGATGTCGATGTAAGCGACAGAACAAGTCTCAGGTAGACCCCAAGGCACCAACCCCACCTCGGCCGTCCTGAAAATGGTTTTCGTGGTTTCCCATTTTCACCACAAGGCAAATGCCGGGACGGTTCCTTTCAATAGGTCCACGGACGATTTCCTTCCTAAAATTCCTTCCCTGACCCGTCCTGAAAAGAAAATACATGGCCATTGGCTGCATTAAAAAAGAAAAACAATGTGATCTTGATAGAACTTGCAAAATCTCTAGTTGATCTAGTGCATATGGCCTTGTTGAATAGGGCGAATAAAAGCCCCATGAAGGAGGTAAGAATTTTAATCCAACAAAAGATAGTATGAAGCAATCAAGGTATTTCCACGTAGAGCTCAATGAATAGTTTTTGACATAGTAAAGTTGCTTGAGGTCAGAATCCCACGGTGTGAGTAAAATTTTTGTATTGCTCATTATACAGTCGAATTGGGCAATGCAAAGTTTTCACAGTAAGTCCAATTATTTGCCAGCATGTATCCCAATCAAGCAATAAAGAAGATCCTTCGTGTGAAGCCACTTGAGTGAATAAAACCTTTATAAGAGCGTTCTAATCGCTCAGGAAAAAGACGTAGTAATCGATTAAAATGTTCAGGTTAAATTCAAAAGGGCTCCATTAAATATTGGTGTGTTTAAACACTGAATTGAGTACTTATCTTAAATTCATCTTAAAATTTTAAGAGGAAGTTTGCCTGCATCAACACACAATTTCATGGCGGGAGAAGTACTGTGTTTACCAACCATTGTAAGATGTCCGCTGGATGCGTGATTGCCTCGTAGGAAAGACACAGGTTTAGAGTTGAGCACACTGAAGAAGAGTGACCACTAAAACAGCTATCGGCGGGGAGAGCCGAGGAGGAAGGTAGGGGAGTACGGGGAAACACAGAGTAAACAATATGACAGAACAAAAAATAACACTCGACAAGAAAATTCTTTGCTCTTCAAAGTAGGTAAGCGGCGGGAGCAGATTACTGTGGATAATCAGCGGGGGCTGTTGAATGTGGATAATCAGCGGGGGCTGATGAATGTGGAAAATCAGCGGGGGCTGATGAAGGTTCTTGAGCGACATCTCCTATCAGGTGAGCGAAGTTCCAGCGTTGAGTGTGTGGCATTGAAGAAGTTCATCATTTTGCCGAGAGATCGAAGCTCATGAGATTGGGTGATTTCATTGGTAAATTGAAGGAGACATAGGCTAGAATAATTCACCTAAACATACTGAATTACAGAATAAATACAAAGCACTGGGAGAAAGCAAACATAAGAATACAAGACTAGGAGAAAGAATGAGAATAGAAAATCCCAATGCGGGGAAAAAATTGCGTTATAAGTACATTATATTAGAATAATATACCACGGCTCAATGTTGTGCGTGGTGAAATTACATAATATGCCCGCATTCAAGCAGAAAGTATGTTGGGTATTCATATTACCTTTAAAAATATTGAGTTCTATGTCCTGTGCTCACGTCACATAATAATAATAATAATAATTATTATTATAAAGTTATTGCTTTTACGTCCCTTTTAACAACTGCGACTTTAGAGTCCCCGCGCCAAGGTGCCGGAATTTTGTCCCGAAGGGGATTTTGAACGTGCCAATAAATCTACTGACACGGCTCCCTCGCATTTGTGCACCCTCAAATGCCAGCTGAATCCGCCAGGATTCGATCCTGCAACCTTGGTCACAGCAGGCGAGAACGTTACCGCTGAGCAACGCAGCCAGCCCACTTCACATAATTACGATACATTAATAAGAAACCACCCTTCTCTTTTTTTTCTTTCGTTCTTACATGATAGTCCTTTTCTTTATTCTAATTGGGAATCCCTGGGAATACTTTCATGGTAAATCCTTTCTCCGGCCTGTTCGTACAGACGACTGCCCAACAACCCGTCATTTTCACCAATTATGTGAACTTCGACCAATAAAGCAACGTGTGTTGGATGAAGTATGGCGGCTCGCGAACAAGTGGAGGCGCAGCCAATCAAACACCAGCACCTACTTGGCCACATTGTATCAATAGTCACTGATTGCCTGACTGATTTCCCTTCACCAGGGAAGGGAAGTGACCCGTCAGTCTCGCGATCATGAGCCATGGTGGCTTCGTTTTACGTGGAATCCTAATGAACGTACGTGGCATTTCACATCGAGAATCCCTCATTCATTTACAGGTAATCGAACTCGATCCGCTTTATTGGGAGGGAAGAGATTGACTTGACCACTGCGCTATCACGCCCTGTCCCCTTCACCTAACTACTGTAGTTATGGTAATAGAGGTACACTTAATCGTGGCGTAGTGACTAGCATTCTAAGCTGTCGCCGTGGAAGTCAGTGTTCGATTCCTGGCTCTGCAAAAATAAAAACTGGTTTGAGTGTTAGAACGGGGTCAACTCCACCTCGTGAAGTAGAATGAGAAAAGGTTCGATTCCCACCTCAGTCATCCTAGAAGTGATTTTTCGTGACTTTCCAGTTCTACTTCTACAAACGCCGGATTGGTAGCTATATTACGGCCAGGGCCGCCTCCTACCCAAATTCTAGCTCAGATACAAATAGGCCTACACGCACTACTACAGTCGCCACAATGACAGCTTATCACATATATTCCACACATACACATACCCAAGTACACAGGGTTACATGACTTGTGCAAAGCCTCTAAATAATAAACAATATCAATATCAATGCTGAAGGGCTCCGAATCCACAGTCCAGCACATTGTTGCGCTGTCCGCGGCACAAGGCTGTGACGTCACTGGTTTGCTCAGTTCTAGATCCGGGGAATCCTTGTCATTCTAGCATTGGAAAGTGGTGCGCCAACTTAAAAGCATTATAAAGGTCAAGAGAATACACGGATGACTGCGGTACCTAATGCAGCTTTTGTTTGTAGAATTCGCCGAAGCGATCGTAAATTATTGTAAACTCTAAATTTACATTCAGCCATACGTCAATCCTTCCATTCCTCTGAATAGTTGAGTTGTACCACTTTGGGGCTGACCGGCCCATTAAAACGTTATGATACACACTACTAAAATCGAGTTGGAAGCACAATGAATTTGTTGTTTGTTGATTTTAGATATATAGAATGATGCAGTGTGGGAGGATCACCGTATTATTCGTTCGGACGTTTGGCTCCCGGATTAACACTAGCACAAAAACCAGCAACTGTCGCTCCCCTCGTTAATTGACAATTAATTGGGAAATATTTGCTTGCAACTGGCTAATGAGGCTGTGTCCCTGCAGAAAGTGTTCCATCGACGTCTAAGGCTGACTTGGTCTCGGGAAGGATCACTTGGACCAACGAATGGCATAGTGTCAATCTTCGGTGAAATATCTCGTTTTTGCAATGGCCGCTATGTCTGATGATGGACGAGGAGCATTGGACCAACGCAAAGTTTTATGGGAGTGTCTGTAGAATCTGTCTGTTTATTGCGTTGTTATGTCTGTACTAGCGTGTGTAATTTCATTTAGGGCTAGGATTGGGAAGGGGGCGGCTTTGGTCTTGAGTATCACTCCTACGTATACCTGTTGCAGGAGAGTAGTCAGCCTCGTTGCGTAGTGGCTAGCATACTTGGCTATCACCGGGGAGGGCCGGGTTCGTTTCCCGGTTCTGCCAAGAAATTTAATTCTGGTCTGAGGGCTGGAACGGGGTACACTCAGCCTCGTGAGGGAAAACTGAGAAGAGACTGGTTCGATTCCTATCTCAGCCATCCTGGAAGTAGTTTTCCATGGTTTCCCACTTCTACTCCAGGCAAATGCCGGGATGGTACCTAACTTATGGCCACGGCCGCTCCCTACCTCGATTACAAATACACACACTAGTAGTCTACAGACACTACTGGCTGTGTGGCTCAATGGTAACGTTCTCCCCTGCTGTTCCCAAGGTTGCAAACGTTCTCCCCTGCTGTTCCCAAGGTTGCAGTATTGAATCCTGGCGCAGTCGGCTGTCATTTGAGGGTGCGCAAATGTGAGGGAGGATTGTCAGTAGATTTACTGGCACGTTAAAGAGCCCCTTCGGGGCAAAATTTTGGCATCCCGGCGTCTCTAAAAGCCGCAGTAGTTAAAAAGGGATGTAAATCAATAACATTATTATTATTATTATTATTATTATTATTATTATTATTACTAGTACAGGCATCATAGTGACACATACTACACAAATTCCTCATATACCCAAGTACACGGGGCTACATGGCCAGGATGTCGCATAGCCCCTAAATTAGGGGCGTGCAAGCCTTTGCACGCTCGGCGTGTCAGCAGGCTGGCTCCTGCCTCTCTTGGCTGCACTGACTGCCCTGACCGAGTCAAGTTGGAATCGCTAGCGCACCGGACGTAATGTAAACAAACAAACTGTTCGTCTAATGCGTTGGTTGTCAGACACATGTAGCCTACATTGTGTTTCGCGCGTTTCTCCGCGTACCGGTACTTGAAGATTACGTGCTTAGCATTAAAACAGTCAGAAATATTGATAATGTGTCATTGGAATTATTAAGACATTGCAATTTCGGTCACATTTTTATTTTTCTTGTTATCAATTTGTTTCAATTTGAGCATATTGTAAATATGATAACAATGTTCGGTACGATTGCTTGAGAAACAATCAACCGTAGGCTGTTTCGCAGGTTATCGTCAGACATCACAGCGCGATGCCTAGATTTTGTAAGGTTTAGAGCATAGAAAAACGTTTCGCAGGCGTACGTTGTTCTAAACGTTGATAACACTTGTGCGGCCTGCCTATGCAATTTCGGATATTCTTGCTGCGCTAATTTTGAATAGAAATCGGGTAGATTTTTCACAGAGTTAAAAATATCCTTAAGTCGAGTGCTACATTGTAAATGGCTTCACGAATAAATAAATAAATAAATAAATAGCAGACGGAAGTTTTGCAAGTTCTTGAAATCTGCAAGGAAAAAAAAACACACAACAAACAGCCATAGTCAAACGTTACGTTACTTATCCCCCTGATAAAATAATCTCAAGTGACAACTACAGCTACCAAGATAAGGGACACAGACCGTTTGACGTTCGACGCAGCAAAGGCAGTACGGGAGGGAGTGTGACGGAAAAACAAGTGAGAGACAGACATATAGTCATCCCCTACTATCACTGCAAGGCCGTCCGCGCCAGAAGCACGCCGGCGTGAATCCAGCTTGCCAGCGCACCCGGCGTGCTGTTTGGACACCTCTACCCTAAAGGAATCAACATTGCCAAATTTGTACCTTCCATTCCCTCCTGTCATAAGGGAATATTCTAAAACACTCTCTCATTCCTTCGCGAACCACTGTTAGTAGGGCAATGAACCAATAGTGCTCGGTTGGGGATCGTTTGCAAGAACTGGTATACAGTATGTAACACAGGATTTGCTGTCGCGTTAATTGTTAGGTTTGTTTCTGAAGGCTTCACGTTATTGAGTGAAGTTGACTGTAAGTCAATACTATTCCACAAATATAACGAAAGCAAATTACAAGATTATCCAACAGCATGGACTGAAGGGGAGACTACTGGTTGTGGTAACAAGAGAGGTGTATCGACAACATTACTGTAACCATTTGACTTGGAGAGTAGAAACTTAAGAGGGAACTCGAATTTAAAACCCATTACCCTCATTAAACCATCAAACGGAAACATTTTGATCACGCCTTATATATTGGATCCAACAGTGCGATTTGAAACGCATGCCAAAGCAGCCAGATGAAGTCAACAATGAAAAGAAGGAAGTTTACGAGGCTACAGTCCCTTTCTACAAAGAGAAATACCACCTTCAAGATTTAGAAGAAATTGGGTTACTAGTGGGGGGCCGAGGAACAATATCTTGTCTTTTTGCTACAACTTGTAGACAATTTTGGATTTCCAATACCACAATGAACACCATAGAATTAACAGCCCATAAATGATCTATTAGTATTTTGAGTTATCACTTACATTCGTGAATTATGCACATTTTAGGGCTAACTGCTATTTTAATTATGTATTTTAGTTACGGTTTTATGTAATGTAACTTTTCAGTGCGTACCACTGCTAACTATATTAGGCCAGCTGTTCAGTTTATTTCTTATTAGACTACCTTCAATTTTTGCAGAAAATGAAAGTAGACTTATGAGATGAACACAGGGCCAAAAATTGTGTGTGTGTGTGTGTGTGTGTGTGTGTGTGTGTGTGTACTCTGCATGTCTGTACCCCGCCCCCTATCAATTCAAACACGGTGAAACCGAATTGAACGAAATTTGGTTCAATGGTAGCACTAGCAATTAACGGCCGAGGGGACCCGACGCGCTGATGACGCGTCACCCCAAAATCTGCAGGCCAAATGGCTGGGCAGCGGTCGCTTGGTAGGCCTAGGCCCTTCAAGGGCTGTAGTGCCACGGGGTTAGGTTAGGTAGCACTAGCAAAGGGCACTTAATTGTCATGTTTTATATTGCCGCCATCTTGACGGAAACGTAATGGTGGCCACCCAAATGTTCAAAGCTTAAATCAAATTACGACTAACGTAATCATTTGATCTCTACCAAATTTTTCAACAACATACATTTATATGGGAAGCCTTCTTTTGACCATACTACAAGGTCATCAGCCCAATAGTTTGCAGATGGCAGCCATGCATGTGTGCAATTCGATTCCCCTTATCAATTCAAACACGGTGAAACCGAATTGAACGAAATTTGGTGCAGAGGTAGCACTAGCAAAGGGCACCTCAGTGGCATGTTTTATATCGCTGACATCTTGACAGAAACATAATGGCGGCCACCCAAATGCCCAAAGCTTAAATCAAATTACGACTAACCTAATCACCCGATCTCTACCAAATGTTGCAACAATATACCCTAATGTGGGAAGCGTCTTTTACCCAAACTATAAGGTCATCAGCTAAATAGTTTCGAGATGGTGGATGTATGAATCATGCAAGTGTTATAGCCTAACCGTAACTTACGATTCAACAAGACCTGCCCTCAACAATTCAGCTTATCGTACATAGGGAGTTTTAATCTGTCCTCAGAGGGGTGACCGGTAGGATGTATTTTTCCTTCTTTTACCTTATTATGATGTTTATTAAGCTTTGTATATTAACAGCCTTGTATGTTGAGGAAGCATATCAAATAAATAATAACTTGCAATTTAACATTCGCTGAAGAACCGTCAACACCATGCAGCGCCCGTGAGCAGTTCGTATCGTGTGTAATGCTCGATTTGTAACACGTTACATTACAGGTGAATGTTACCATTCAGCCGCCACCTTAATGGTTATTGATTTATTTCGCGCTCCTGTGTCGGTCGGTGTCTATGAAAATTATGATAAAGAAATGAGGAATATTTACTGTAAGTGTACCGTACCTTTTTCTATCCATTGCTGTTTTGCCCGTCCTTGGCAGCTGGTGTACTCAATGACCCTAATTGTCTTTCTACTGAACCTGGCCCTATCCTATTGCACCGCAACAGGCTTCGTTATTGTTGTTGTTGTTGATGATGGCCTAGGTCATCGTGGTCATTAAGCCTTGTTAAGCCTCGTTTACTTGGGCGTTGCTTCGTTCTTATATTTGCCTTATCTCCAGCCCTCCGGAAGGTAGAGATTTATACGAGTATCTCCCTTGTCTTTTCGGTTATTAGCCCGGAGGTTGGTTGGATCCTCCAAGTAAGCCGCCGTACGTTATGAAGGTAAAATCCAGGGGTGCACAACCTTTCTTATAAGTGGGAGCCAAATGTATCTTTCAATTCTTAGGGGCGGTTCGCAAGGTACCTTCCCAATTGTTATAGAAAGCTTCTCAGTCGGTAAACACTAATGGGCCCAATTGCATTTGGCGGGAAAACAAGTGTTTGAACTTCCCAACCTGAAAGAAATATTACATGGCATATTTATATATATATATATATATACAGGGTGTTACAAAAAGGTACGGCCAAACTTTCAGGAAACATTCCTCACACACAAAGAAATAAAATATGTTATGTGGACATGTGTCCGGAAACACCTAATTTCCGTGTTAGAGCTCATTTTAGTTTCGTTAGTATGTACTGTACTTCCTCGATTCACCGCCAGTTGGCCCATTTGAAGGAAGGTAATGTTGACGTAATGTTAGAGCTCATTTTAGTTTCGTTAGTATGTACTGAACTTCCTCGATTCACCGCCAGTTGGCTCATTTGAAGGACGGTAATGTTGACGTCAGTGCTTGTGTTGACATGCGACTCATTGCTCTACAGTACGAGCATCAAGCACAAAAGTACGTAGCATCAACTGGTTAGTGTTCATCACGAACGTGGTTTTGCAGTCAGTGCAATGTTTACAAATGGGGAGTTGGCAGATGCCCATTTGATGTATGGATTAGCACGAGGCAATAGCCGTGGCGCGGTACGTTTGTATCGAGACAGATTTCCAGAACGAAGGTGTCCCGACAGGAAGACGTTCGAAGCAATTGATCGGCGTCTTAGGGAGCACGGAACATTCCAGCCTATGACTCGCCACTGGGGAAGACCTAGAACGACGAGGACACCTGCAATGGACGAGGCAATTCTTCGTGCAGTTGACGATAACCCTCATGTCAGCGTCAGAGAAGTTGCTGCTGTACAAGGTAACGTTGACCACGTCACTGTATGGAGAGTGCTACGGGAGAACCTGTTGTTCCCGTACCATGTACAGCGTGTGCAGGCACTATCAGCAGCTGATTGGCCTCCACGGGTACACTTCTGCGAATGGTTCATCCAACAATATGTCAATCCTCATTTCAGTGCAAATGTTCTCTTTACGGATGAGGCGTCATTCCAACGTGATCAAATTGTAAATTTTCACAATCAACATGTGTGGGCTGACGAGAATCCGCACGCAATTGTGCAATCACGTCATCAACACAGATTTTCTGTGAACGTTTGGGCAGGAATTGTTAGTGATGTCTTGATTGGGTCCCATGTTCTTCCACCTACGCTCAATGGAGCACGTTATCATGATTTCATACGGGATAATCTACCTGTGCTGCTAGAACATGTGCCTTTACAAGTACGACACAACATGTGGTTCATGCACGATGGAGCTCCTGCACATTTCAGTCGAAGTGTTCGTACGCTTCTCAACAACATATTCGGTGACCGATGGATTGGTAGAGGCGGACCAATTCCATGGCCTCCACGCTCTCCTGACCTCAACCCTCTTGACTTTCATTTATGGGGGCATTTGAAAGCTCTTGTCTACGCAACCCCGGTACCAAATGTAGAGACTCTTCGTGCTCGTATTGTGGACGGCTGTGATACAATACGCCATTCTCCAGGGCTGCATCAGCGCATCAGGGATTCTATGCGACCGAGGGTGGATGCATGTATCCTCGCTAACGGAGGACATTTCGAACATTTCCTGTAACAAAGTGTTTGAAGTCACGCTGGTACGTTCTGTTGCTGTGTGTTTCCATTCCATGATTAATGTGATTTGAAGAGAAGTAATAAAATGAGCTCTAACATGGAAATTAAGCGTTTCCGGACACATGTCCACATATCATATTTTCTTTCTTTGTGCGTGAGGAATGTTTCCTGAAAGTTTGGCCGTACCTTTTTGTAACACCCTGTATATATATATATATAATAGTACTTCCTTTGTAGGCTACATAAAAGTGTGTTATTTTGTGTTAAATATCTCATGTATTATTTCTTTCAGGCTATGGTGTTTAAATGCTTGTTTTGGGCACAATTTCTGTCGACCGACTGAAAAGCTTTCTATAATAGAACTAGGCAACACAGAAAATGGCTTCTAATAAGTCAACCTTCCCGCTTGCATACCCTCCACCTCAATAGCTAATTTCACCATTACCTGCCTAACTCATGCTACCAGAAGACGTAAAATGTTCTGCAAAAATCATTTTCATGTCCTTAAAATATAAGGTTTAAATATGTTTTCTCAAACATTGTCTTGTGCTAAATGTCCTTACTAAAGTCTAATAAACTGAACAAAGCATAACACCCATAACATTATATAAAGTAATACAATAATTAGGTCAGCGCCCACAGCCCCTTTCCCCTAACGCCGAACCTCCAAACCACGGTCTTTGTTTTGAAGTAGTGACTGAACAGGCTGTATAAACAGCGACAGTAATGTGAGACCCTAAATGTACACTAGTTGGTTTCTATTTCAATATGTTTGTTTGCGTAACAAAAGCTGATGATTTTTGGTACAGTACTTAATTACTGTAGCCTACTGTACCTTGTTATAATTTCCTTAGTTTACATTACAATAATAAGATGAAACTCGATATTCCTATGCAATTTTGACCGCTAAAGATTGGTCACCGGTACCGGGTCACGGGCCGCATAATCTGACGCTGAGGGCCACAGGTTTTCCACCCCTGATATAAACCAAAGCAGTACTATATTGGGACACAGGTCTACCTAGGTATTAGGGAAAAGTGAGGAGCGAGGTAGGTTGCTGTTGTTTTCCTCACTGCACCAGTGCAACAATGCCTTTCACAACATCCCCGAATGCCATTGCTTTGCACAACTCGTACATCGGGAGCTTCCATCGACACTGATATGTCTTTACATTATGACCCCGCCTTACATGTGACAGTATGGTGTATAAATAGGGGGGGATCTACAGTTTTGCTGTTTGTACTGTATTATCTCCGGCGTCAGAATGAGAAAAGCGGCCAATCTCATGAGGTTCGATAGACGTCAATGTGTGATGGTTTGTCGTCTCGGTATCAACTTCTCTGGAACGTTGGCAGCTCGTGTGCCACTGATGCCAGAGGCCAGCGGAGGTAGGTGCACATTTTTTGAAGCGACCTCAGGGCCACAAATCGATAAGTTTCCCACAGATACAACAGTGATGACAAGGACAATCACATGGTTCAGCAAACACTGTTGCGTACGTTACGGCAGAGTCGACGATCCGGTCGTACCTCAGTGTTGATTGCACTCCACCTTAAACAGCGCATGAGATGGGCACGTAAATTTCGACACTGGACCGTGGAAAATTAGGGAGAAGGTCGCCTGATCCGATGAATTCTGGTTCATCACATCGACGGTCGAGCGCGTGTACGCAGATTTACATCAGTGATTGCGGTGTTGGACTCCGTAGCATATCGCACTCCACTCCACACGATTGCAAAGGGTAGATAGAAGTCCGAAGATCGCAAGTGCGACCTCCTGGCAACCAATCCTAGACCCAATACACTACTACCGTCACTATAGAACCATAGGTTATCAGACAAATTCAACACACACCCAAGTAGGCTATACCGGGTTGAGATGAGATACGCACTGATTAGCTTACAGTTAACTCTGATAAATGCCGTTTCCATCACAAGACAAGTTATTTATCTCTACTTACAATTAGTATAAAACAAAATCCCTGATTCTTGGATGTTCCGGGTAATCTCGAGAACCACTGGAAGGATTTTGATGCGGTTTTCACCATTCTGTAAAGGATTTCTCGAGGAAGGTTTCTGTAGAAAATAATGTAGGCCTACCCTATATATGACCAAAGGAAGCCGAGCAGTAAAGATTTCAGTGAATCGAGTCGAAAAAAGCTACCGTCCGTGCACCCTTTAAGCTTACGCTGGGTAAACCGTTAAAAATATCTATATACTATGAGTGTAAGAATTGTTCAGCATGAAAAGTTACACAAAAAAGTCCGCGACAGCATACCTCTATTTTCAATACATCGCCCACTATAATTGTTTTTACGTTTCCACTTCTTCCAACAATCTCCATTCAATTACTAGCTTCGGAGACAGTTTACGAGCTACTTAGCTAGCTAGCGAGCGAGCATACCAACCCAGTTTCAGCCTTCGTTCCGCAGAATACACAGTCAAGTTTAGATTGGGTGAAGGGGGATCTGTGTTTCATGCACATCGTCATTCTTAAATTACGTAAATCGTTAAAAGATACTGGGCGAAGCCGGGGCGGGTTGCTAGTTCAGGACAAAGGACTGCGGTCTATCATTCAGGCATAGTTGTTAATGTAAAACAGTTCAAATCAGTTAGACTTAAAAGCTATAGCGAAGAAGGGCATCCATCTTCCCTCTCTCGCTTGGGTTAGCTAATGTAGGTTCGTGGTGATAGTTTTGTAAAGGGGCGAAACATCTAGATCATCTGCCCCTACTAGTGCAGAGAGCTGGGACGTATTCAAACGCTCGTACAATATGCCCTTATAAATTCCAGCATTGCAGGTGTCGCCCACCCAAAACTTAATACACATTCCTGATGACCATGATATTCCAGCTCATAGAATGGACAAAAATTTCAATACGTCTATGAGTCTCCTAAAACATTCGTCTGCTAAAACATTCGCCCCCCTTCCAACGAACATCAGTGGTCAAAAATGAAATTATCTCATTTTTCTAAATAAGGATACGCGACGTTGGATATCACTTCTTTAACAGGGTTTTGAAATTGTTTGAAATGGGTCTACGGCTTAAGAGGCCACTTCTCCCTCCCCCACCCCGTCCTATTGAAAATATTGACTATTTTAAATTCATCACTTGTTTAGCAATTGATACTCTCTCAAAGCTGGCTGACAATAGCTCTGTGGTCAAGGTGTTTACTTACAAGGCTGTGGACTATGGTTCAAAACTTCGTACTTAATTGATTGTTTAATTGACTTGTCTCGATTAAAACATTAAATGGATTGAACAGTCTCAGTCGGTTAAAACTTATCGCGTGGACGATCCAGAATACCGGTTTTCTGTATTAGGCAGGAGATTCTTACGGAAAATGTATCCACTCATTTTTATGCCTTAATGCGTTGCAAGCTGCTACTCATTTTGACATTTTGACAGGCTTAGGATCACAGTCTAGTCCTGGGAGAGAGACTAACTTCAGGAATATTTATGTTGGTGAATATCAAAGGGAAGTTACGAAGTCATGTTCGAATTACAAACATAGGTTTTAGTGGAATTTGAACCGGCAGAACCACTCAGCACTGGTTATTCTCGAGTTAAACGTGTCAATATTTATAAAGGACCCAAGCAGTCGTATCGCAAGGCAGAGGCCGCGGTGTTATCACTGTTCTGCTGGACAGGCTATTTTGAAACTGGAACAGAAATTAGCAGCCTATGGTGAGGGTATCGGCATGTTGTGTTAAAATAGGAAGGAAGCTTGTAGTTTAACGTGACCGGTAATCTCGCGATCATAAGCCACGGGACCTCCGTTTTACGTGGAATCCGAACCACAGGACATGGCATTTCACATCGAAAATCTCGCATGCATTGACCGGGAATCGAACCCGGTCCGCCTTGGTGAGAGGCATACAGCTTGACCGCTGCGCCACCACGCCCCGCATGTTGTGTTAAGTCTGAGTTATTTTATTTTTGTTAAAAGGCAAGGACATGAAATTACTAGCAGTGATAATTCAATCAACTATTGTGGCTCGAAAGGAATCACTCACATACGTGGATCTCAGTAAATACGGTGTCAAGAGTCCCCTCTCATGTGCGCATTTTCTCGTAATTCGTATTTATTTAAGATGCCCCTCTCCTCCCCTGTCCCTTGTCATCAGATCAGCTGGAACATAGTTGTAAAGCGGCCCAACATTATTCCTTAGTGGTTCCCAAGAAAATACAGTAGTTGTAGAAACTCACTTATTAATACTCCCGTTATTTTCCACCAGATTTTCTGATTGCGTTTGGATAAAAGCACTCCTTCCTACAAGATGTACAAAAAGAAAAATGTAATAGCCCCTTACCCACGTAGCATTGTATTGTGTACATACAGTAATCCTATTGCACAAGAAAAAATGAAAGAAAGTTAAAATTAGACTCCTCTCCTATTAAACAGACTTTAAAGAAAATGTGTACGTGATTTAGACCTTCTCTGCAATCTTAAATAAAGCCATCAACTACTTGCATAGATCATTGTGCAACAGAACTAATTATGTGCCGATGTGTCAGACTCATGTGTGCATCCTCAATAATAATAATAATAATAATAATAATAATAATAATAATAATGAATGAATGAATGAATGATCGTGTGGCCTCCTGAGAGGCCAAGTGCAGGTCTTTCTAGTTGACGTTCGTGGGCGACCTGCGTGTCGTAATGAGGATGAAGTGATGATGAAGACGGCACACATTCCCAGTCCCCGAGCCACGGGAATTAACCCAAGATGATTAAAATCCCTGATGGCCCAGCCGGGGATCGAACCCGGACACGTCGGGCCAAAGCCTAGCATGCTAACCATTTAGCCACGGAGCCGGGCATTAATAATAATAATAATAATAATAATAATAATGCAAGAAAATTCTTGTCTCTGCACCTTCGTGTGATAACATTTGAATGGTGTTTCAGTGTGAGGTTTTAGATAATTCGTCGTTTTTCAGAACCTTTTAATTAGTTGGGAGATTTAGCAATGTGACCCTAAGTTTATCTTGATTTTTACTTTTAATATTGTTGTAATATTGTTTTCAAATGTATTACTGTCAATGACGATGGATAAATGTCAGTTTTCATTGACATTGTGCTTAGGTAAATGACTTTTGAGTAAGTTTGATCCATACATAATTATAAAAAACAGAAGAAGAAATTGTTTTTTGAAAATCCAATTCTAAAATAAGTTTCCTATAACTACGATCCCCATTAACTAAATCACATATTCGAAAAAATGATAATTATTGTTGTCTGAACAATACACAGAAATATCATTGACAATTTATATCACAAGTGGATGTAGAGTCATTGCCCCCTTATGCCCCCTTATACATAAATTAATGCTGCTAATATGCCCCGATCAATTATAAAGTCTTCATGGGCGCATAACAATAATTGCTTACAGGGTCAGTGGCATAGGTAAGAAATGTGGACGTTAAAACAGACGAAAATACGGAAATTTGCTGTATCAAATACACCTTGCCCTCCTCTCCCCCTAAATATAGCAATAGTCTAATATTTAACCATATAACTTCGATAATATCATATTGAGAGCTTTAGCTTTAGCATATTGCTGGTCTCAATTTACCTACATGCTACTTAATCATTTATATAGTGTATATATCGTAGAGCCAACAATGTGCCTGTAATTATGTTATTCAGGATCTTTATTGTCTCCTGGAATGCCGGGCAGATATTCTTGTGAATATATATCTCATAAAAGGAGCTATATACCACAATAAATTACCAAACTACTTAAAATATTTGACGGGAGCTGGTATACTCGAAGTATACCTAGCCCAGAAAGTGTTATATTCCTTAAGTGAATTTTAATGAAGCATCTCAATGTTTAATGTTGTAAATACGTCAATTTAAATGTGAATATATTGTGTTAAGATAAAGACATATCCAATTCTGTAATATCAGCAGGTTCTGGAAATCAAGATTATGTACGAAGGTGGATCAAAAGGTTAGTTGCACTAACGCGCTGCAGCAGCGCGCTGTGTGTCGCAAACGTGGGCACAGCGGAGAAAGGGACAGACACTGCCCACACGTCTGTTAGGCAGGTCGCTGTGGTGTCTCGTCTTGTATGGTGTGAATAGAGGCCAAATGCAATGGCGCGTCGACTGGACGTTCACTCCAAATATGAGGTGCGTGCGACAATCCGATTCCTATGGGCCAAAAGGAAGAATTTCACGGATATTCATCGTGAAATTAGTCCTGTGTATGGGGATCGGGCCATTTCCCGGCAAGGAATCGTAAAATGGTGGCATGCCGAAAGGAACGACGATCAACGTGGCGTCGTATTGTCAAACGTTGCACCGGTTGCGTAAAGCGAATCAAGAGAAGCGCCGGGGGAAATTGAGCGCCGGTGTGCTTTTGTTGCACGATAACACAACACCTCAAAAGGCCCGCCAAAGGAGCGAACTGCTGCAGTGTTTCAAGTGGGAGGTCTGGCAACATCCTCCATACAACCCCGACCTAGCGCCATGTGACTTTCATCTGTTCGGTAAGCTCGGTGGTCGACGTTTCCAGACCGATGAGAAGGTGAAGGCCGCTGTCTCCGTGTGGTTGCAGAACGCTGGAGGAACTTTCTATGCATCCGGCATCGACAAGTTGGTTGTGCGTTCGCAGAAATGTTTGGAGTCTCTTGGAAACTGTGGAAAAGTGACGTTACATTGTATGTCGTTATAGGCGTGTATGTCGTTATAGGCGTGTTGCTGTTGTATAGGTGGTCTGTAATAAATGGCCATAACTGGGAAGTGCAACTTATTTTTTGATCTGCCCTCGTATGCATTTGTTTATTTATTTATTTATTTATTTATTTATTTATTTATTTATTTGAAGCCTCCGTGGCTTAGGCGGCAGCACGCCGGCCTCTCACCGCTAGGTCCGTGGTTCAAATCCCGGTCACTCCATGTGAGATCTGTGCTGGACAAAACGGAGGCAGACAGGTTTTTCTCCGGGTACTCCGGTTTTCCCTGTCAAATATTTCATTCCAGCAACACTCTCCACTATCATTTCATTTGTCATCCATTTAATCGTTGCCTCAGAGTAGTGCGACAGGCTTCGGCAGCCGGCACAGTTCATATCTTCGCCGCTAGATGGGGGCTTCATTCATTCATTCATTCCATTCCCTGACCCGGTCGGTCGACTGGAAGCAGGCTGTGGATTTTCATTTATTTATACATTTCTTTCTTTCTTTCTTTCTTTCTTTAACTTTGGAAAAAAAAATCATTGCCCACTTCTGTTCAAATTTTTGTTGCTCTGTTGATTTCATGAGTAGTATTGGAAGCGGTGTACTGGTTCGCTGACTAAAATGATTGTAAACTCACCTTAGCCAGACTGGATATACATCCATATTTAATAAGGCTGTACATATTCGAATATCGAATTGTTCAAATACGAAAATTTGATTTGAACATACGAATAGTTTGACTGTTCTAAGTATTCGAACATTTAAATATCGAAATATTCGCATTAGTGAAATAATCTGTCTATTCAGTCAATAGTCGAGTCATTCAAATGTTCGAATAATTATTTATTATAAACATAGAAAGAAAGAAAGAAAGAAAGAAAGAAAGAAAGAAAGAAAGAAAGAAAGAGGTAAAAAGTGATGCTTGATTTGAATGATAATTATTTCTGTAAGGATCTACAGGCTGAATGGGGAAGGGGTCAACCCCTCGGATTCACCCCTGCTTCGAACTCGTCCACTGGACATATTTCTTACACAAATTGCTTTAATTTTTGGGCATCTTGGAATAATTCCAAGAGTCCTATCACATACATGCTCAAAGTAATATTTTGTATAAATGCTCCTCGTTTGCTGACCCACCATTTGTCTGTATGCTAGGATTGCATGGTTGATCACAAAACTCATGAAGTGTAATCTGTGTCATAGCACAATTGAAAATTGTCTTGTGAACCGAGTTCTTCTTTTACAGGAATTCGGAGAAGCGGAAAGAAAAATCAAGAGATGCTGCACGATGTCGTCGCAGCAAAGAGACAGAAATATTTACAGACCTGGCCAGCGCTCTCCCGATGGCTCAGAGTGCTATTACACAATTGGACAAGGCTTCCATAATGCGTCTCGCTATCTCCTACCTGAAAATACGAAGCTTGCTAGAAATGGGTTTGTATTTTATGAATCTGAAATAGTGTTTCTATGTTAGCTTATATTGTAGAAGGTGCTTAAATGTGTATATGAATGCCTCTTGGTGTTTGTAATTCCTTGTTAGAATTCAGCACTGTTCTCCATACGGGTTTTCTACTTGTGTCACTTAGGTCTTTTTAATTCTCAACTTCCAAGAAAGTAACTGTCGTAAGAATTGAATAGCTATGTGTAACTCCAATTATTAGGGTCAAGGATTGTGGGAAGCGCCGCACGAACCATCCTGGCATTTGCCTGGAGAGATTGGTAAACGTTCTCGCCTACTACGCTCAAGTTTGCAGAATCGAATCCTGGCGCAGTTAGTTGGTATTTGAGGGTGCGCTAATGTGAGGGAGCCGTGTCAGTAGATTTACGGGCACGTTTAAGATCTTCTTCGGGGAAGAATTCCGGCATCCCAGCGTCTCTAAAAGCCGCAGTAGTTAAAAGAGATGTAAAACCAATAACATCATTATTACATTACATTGGAAAACCCATGGGAAACATTCCTCAGGATGGCTATTGTCAGTTCTGGGATCAACCCAATAATCTTTGGTCTTCTTGCAGCTTTCTATCACAGTCATAGTGTGCAATTTAACACACATGGCTATGCTGCAGAGTTCTTGTGTGTGTCATACTAAATGTACAGCGTGTGTCTAAAGGAAATATTTGAAACTTCTTATTAAGCAGTTTCTTAACCTGATTTAATATGTCCAAAGTAATGTATGTTCAGGTAAATGATTCATTTATCACCAACTCTCTTGATACAGGTACTTGCGTTGGTAGGGCATTGGGATTGTGGATATTTCAATTATTTTGCATGTCCCTTCAACTTTGAACTTAAAAAATATATACTGTGAATAAAAGCATTAAAATTGCATGACTGCATATTGATTATTTTGGCTATTTATCCAACTGTTATGATTTTTGATGAAATAATAACTATCCAAAGGAATTTTAGTTTATTGTATGTTTGTCTGTTGGTTGCTCAGAAATTACTTGACTCAGTTGGATGCAGTTTTCATTAATAAATAGTTTGTGCATTAGGGGAGGTTTGAAACTACTGTATGTGCATTAGGGGAGGTTTGAAACTACTGTATGTATCATCTAAGAGTTTTTAGGGAACTGAGTAGTCAGAGTACATACAAAATACCAGAGAGTGAAGCTTTATGTGCAGCTACTGAATGAGAGAATTAACGGAGTGATGTTTGAGGTAAATGTTTACTGGGGGAACCTGGTATTGGAAACCTTGGAATGAGCAAACTATAGGTCACGATGATCTACTATATCTGTATTCCCTAACTTTTTGAAGAACTATTAAATTAAATTAAACTGGTGTAAGAGTGAAGTTAAAACTGCTCGTAGCTCCAGCGAGGAAGACATCCATCCAGATAAGTAGTAGCCTGTACTATTACAGTACAACCATAGTTGACTTTTTACAACCATATAGTCACTCCAAACAGAAAAACTCCGGATTTCTATCACCATTTTAGCATTTCACCCAACATCATAGCCTATATACTACAATTAGCATACACCGACAAGTTGCATTACCAATACCGCAACTAAATAATTTGTACATATTGTGAATATTTTCACCTGCATTTTCAAACATAGATTTTATAGCCTAAGTGTAATCGATCTAATGATGATCGCTTGACGATCGAAACTGGTCATCCTACTGTCGACCAAAATATTATGTGTACTCGAGTTTGAAGGTTGTTTGTGAAGTAACCAATAGACCTTCATAAAATCCAATAACATCATTTTCGTCGTTCTATTTTACGTTAGTTCATGTAGGTTTGGAATTTTTAATTTATATTTTAATATTTTTTTTTATCGCAGTTGGAACACAAAAAGTGCCCGTTTTCAAGCGTGTTTCAACCATGCGTCACATTTAAGAATTATCTCCTCACAAACCCGTCATCAGATCGAATCCAGATTTTAACACAATATGCATTGGAATGTTGTAGCCTATAACTGGTTTATTAATTTTAAAATTTTGTGTGTCCAAGAAACAAAGTTATCATTTTTGTAAGGTAACTTTTTCTCGGCTTGGGGTGGTTTGAAAATGAAGTTCTTGGTCGCGTTGTAATCCTTACACATCAAAAAGGTATGCTGTATGATTGTAAAATACGTAAATTAATTCACTTATTTTATATCGGTTTGTATTTGTACGGGGAATTAAGACATGGTTCACCAGTTAGCCGCTCCGGTGAAAGCTGTACAGCGTTGCCTAGATGGGCTCCATCACGCGTCATGGCGTGCCTCGCTCGGAAGTGATGGGCTCCATATCAGCAACGCTGTACAGCTTTTCCCGGAGCCGCTAGCTGGTGAACCATGTCTTAATTCCCCGTACAAATACAAACCGATATAAAATAAGTGAATTAATTTACGTATTTCACAGTCATACAGCATAACTTTTTGATGTATAAGGATTACAATGCAACCAAGAACTACATTTTCCAACGACCCCGAGCCGAGAAAAAGTTACATTACAAAAATGAAAACAACTTTCGTTCTTGAACACACAAAATTTTGAAATTAATAAACCAGTTTATACAGCATTCCAATGTGTATTGTGTTAAAATTTGGATTCGATCTGAGGACTGGTTTGTGAGACAATATTTCTTAATTGTGATGCATGGTTGAAACACGCTTAAAAAACTGTCACTTTTTGTGTTTCAACTGCGATGAAAAATATTAAAATATAAATTAAAAATTCCAAACCTACCATGAACTAACGTAAAATAGAACGACCAAAATGATGATGTTGTTGGATTTGATGTAGGTCTATTGGTTACTTCACAAACAACCTTCAAACTCGAGTGCACATAATATTTTGGTCGACAGTAGTGTATTTATTCATTTCATGTAATTTTTTTCAGGATTAGGGTATTACCCAACTCTTTTGGGTACATTCGTGTTGACCGACTGAAAAGCACCGGACATTTGTTTGAACTATTAAATGATCATAAAGCCATAGGTAAAAGCCCTGGTAGACAAGTCACATGTGCCTGTCTTTTCCAGGAATTGCCTTGGTATTCAAGAGCAGCTTGCACATAAATTCTGAGTTAATGTAACTTTCCTGTAAATACAGTAAATTGTTACTCTAAAATTGCACCATCCTATTGTCATGGATTACTAATTTTTATAATATTTAACTTGATGATTTCTCTCTGTTCTGCATATTTAGTTTGTTCTTTATGTTATAGTGCCTGAACCTCAAGACTCAAAAGTGGATATTGTGAATGACCCTCTCTTTCTACGTGCTTTGGAGGGATTTCTTCTTGTTGTGTCAGCTGATGGAGATATGGTTTTTCTCTCTGAGAACATCAACGAATATTTGGGGATTGCTCAGGTATGTATGGATGAATCTTTCTTGTTTTGTGTTGTTCCACTGCCTTAGGCACTCCTAAATGATTGAAATGTTGTACAGGGTATCAATTCAATTATGCCAAGAATAGGCAGGTGATGCCTGGCTGCAGTGTGAGGGCCATCTAACGGAATCTTCACAAACTCAATGCTTTAGCATTTAAGAAACGGGTTGTCGTGTGATCGAAGGGCACACATTAAAGTAGAACCGAACCACATTTAATATTGGGCAATGATTGAAATCCATCACATTGACACGGTTGCAGGAAATAGCACAAAATGAACAACTCTGTTAAATGTCAGGCATGGTGTAGCCTGGCATCACTGACTCATGTTTCTATACTTTACATGTTCGAATTTACTCCCTTAGTTTGTGGTACATATTCATTACCATGTATGTTTTTTTTTTCGTGTAGCCTCCTGAGAGGCCGAGTGCAGGTCTTTCTATTCGACGCCGTGGGCGACCTGCGCGTCGGGATGAGAGATGAGATGAGATGAATGGATGAAAGGGGGCAAGGATGTGGAAGGAAGCGGCCGTGGCCTGTCAGAAGGTACTGTCCCAGCATTTTCCTGGTGTTGAAAATGGGATACCACGGAAAACCATTTCAAGGGCAGCCGACGGTGGGGCTCGAACCCACGCGTCTACCGAGTCAGCAGAGAGCTTGGCCCCATGACCTAACGCCGCGCTTTAGCCAGCGTAGCCACTACTGTCGGTACCATGTATGAATGTAATGGCATGTATATGGAGAAGCGAAGAGATGTTTTTTCTTGTTCCCAAAATGCTTGGCAGCTGTATTAACAAGATTTTCCATGAAGAACATGTACAGTATCCTGCTTCCTTTGAAGTTCATGCCTTCATTTTCATATTCTGTTCTTATTGCTAATAAGATTCAGTACAATTAGGGTGGTCAAATTTCTGCATCAGGTGCCAAATCGATAAACAATGTAGGTGAGAAATGTTTGCGAAACGTAGCAAGTGTGGAGTTTCAAATAAGGGGTAAGTAGGAACTAATGAAATAGACTATTATCAGAAGCTTTTAAGACTGAAAAACTTTCAGTAATAATTACTTAGGCAACTGAAAAAAAGCTTCTGATATTTAAATTAAGCAAAGGCTTCAGCTTTCGTACCCTGTCATAATGGCAACATATTCCATTTTCATGACGATTATCAAGGAGTGTCGTGTCCAATTTCATGTAGCATGATAGAATGTGCTAATTCGGGTAAATTAACTACAGTACGTAGAAATTATACACACATCAAAAAAAGTTTTGCATCACCTCGGTTCCAAGAGTTCCGGAACCTTTAAATACAAAGGGAATAGAGATCAACACAAACAACATTTCAGCTCGTTTTATTGCTCATGAGACCCACACATTGCATGTTGTACCATCATACAGCTAGACTTTCAGCATTTGTGGTCCAGATTGCAGTACACACCACTACCTCTAATACCCAGTAGCACGTCCTCTTGCATTGATGCATGCCTGTATTCGTCGTGGCATACTATCCACAAGTTCATCAAGACACTGTTGGTCCAAATTGTCCCACTCCTCAACGACAATTCGGCGTAAATCTCTCAGAGTGGTTGGTGGGTCAAGACGTCCATAAACAGCCCTTTTCAACATATCCCAGGCATGTTCGATAGGGTTCATGTCTGGCGAACATGCTGGCCACTGTAGTCGAGCGATGTCGTTATCTTGAAGGAACGCATTCACAAGATGTGCACGATGAGGTCGAGAATTGTCGTCCATGAAGACAAATGCCTCTCCAATATTCTGCCGATATGGGTGCACTATGGGTCGGAGGATGTCATTCAGGTATCGTAAAGCCGTTTCGGAGCCTTCCATGACCACCAGTGGCGTACGTCGGCCCCACATAATGCCACCCCAAAACATCAGGGAACCACCACCTTGCTGCACTCGCTGGACAGTGTGTCTTAAGACGTTCAGCCTGACCAGGGTGCCTCCAAACACGTCTCCGACGATTGTCTGGTTGAAGGCATATGCGACACTCATCGGTGAAGAGAACGTGATGCCAATTCTGTGGGGTCCATTCAGCATGTTGTTGGGCCCATCTGTACCGCGCTGCATGGTGTCGGGGTTGCAAAGCTGGACCTCGCCATGGACGTCGGGAGTGAAGTTGCGCATCATGCAGCCTATTGCGCACAGTTTGAGTTGAAACACGACGTCCTGTGGCTGAACGAAACGCATTATTCAACATGGTGGCATTGCTGTCAGGGTTCCTCCGAGCGGCAATCCGTAAGTAGCGGTCATCCACTACAGTAGTAGCCCTTGGGCGGCCTGAGCGAGGCCTGTCATCGACAGTTCCTGTATCTCTGTACCTCCTCCATGTCCGAACAACATCGCTTTGGTTCACTCTGAGACGCCTGGAAACTTCCCTTGTTGAGAGCCCTTCTTGACACAAAGTAACAATGCGGACGCGATCGAACTGCGGTATTGACCTTCTAGGCATGGTAGAACTACAGACAACATGAGCAGCGTACCTTCGTCCTGGTGGAATGACTGGAACTGATCGGCTGTCGTACCCCCTCCGTCTAATAGGCCCTGCTCATGCATGGTTGTTTACATCTTTGAGCAGTTTTAGTGACATCTATGAACAGTCAAAGGGACTGTATCTTTGATACAATATACACAGTCAACGTCTATATGCCGGAGATCTGGGAACCGAGGTGATGCAAAACTTTTTTTGATGTGTGTATTTCATTTTTCTCATTAGTGGAACAGTTGTAGTGACCCCTCGTGGTGTAGTGGCTAGCATTCTTGGCTGTCACTCCGGAGTTCCAGGTTTGATTCCTGCCCCTGCCAAGAAATTTAATTATGGTCAGAGGGCTGAAGCTGGGTAGGCCTACACTCAGCCTTGTGAGGTAAAACCAAGAAGAGGTGGGTTCAATTTCCACTTCAGCCATCCTGGAAGTTGTTCCATGGTTTCCCACTTCTACTCCAAGCAAATGCCGGGATGGTTCCTAACTTAAGGCCAAGGCCGCCTCCTTCCGAATCTTCACTTGAATTACAAACACATGGATATATACTGAACCCTTATTAATCTGCGATAAATAAGTATTCATAATTTATTATTATTATTATTACTGCAGCCCAGGCAGTACTTGGGAAAGTTGATGAGGATAAAGGCAAGGTAGCGTGTCGCAATGATTGCCACAGAAGTAGCTCTTGGTAGCTATTCTTGAAAACGGCCGGGTAATCTGAGTTCAAGGCCAAATTGTGTAACAACTTGCACCAGAATTGGAATCATAAAGGGATGGTCACGAGTTTCTTGCAACCGACCTACGATTGAATCGCCCAATCAGGAGAGACCAAGCCAAGACCACGCGATGGATGGCGTCTGTGGTAAAAAGCGCGCGGAAGTGATTATCTAAAGAACCGCCGATCGGGATTATCTCCGCATGAGTGTGCTGAGATGTTTGAATTATTTGATGAAGATTGACACTAGTCCCGTGTGTGTGAGATGAAAACTCTGGATTTTTTTTCTTAATTTACCCCACTCTTCCTACCCCTGTCAGTTTCTAATAAATTGATCGACGAGACGCTGTTCGATGTCTATTCGTTTTGGAGCTCTGATGAGCTAACTTCACGCCAGTTTGCGTAGTGATTTTAACGCTCTAATATTATTCGAAGTCATTTTATTTGTGAGCTCTGTGAGCTAACTTCACGTCAGTTTGTGTAGCGATTTTTAAAGCTCTAATATATTATTTGAAGTCTAATACTTTGTGAGCTCAGTGAGCTAATTTCACGCCAGTTTGCATGGTGATTTAAAACTTGAATATTATCTTAAAGACAACTATTTTCAGCTCTTAGGGGGCAAGACGTGAGTGTAACATTCTAATTAGTGCTCACCCGAGCGAAGGTCAAGCAGAGCAGTAGAGATTACCGAGCGAGATACGGCTGTAACACAGTCAGACTTTAAAACTTGTATTGTCGAGCCAGTGACGATGGACTCGAAGTGTATATTTCATGTAAATTTTTATTGTATTTTTCATGTGTGTATCGTGCGTGTGTGAGCGAGAGTTAGGGAAAGTCTTCGTGATTAATCGCATAGGACTATTTGTGGGCGAATTTAGTAACTCACAAGCGATTATAGCCAGGTCAAATTATAATAACATTGAACTTTTCTTCCAAAGAGACTACACCAAGATGTCCGACGTGTGGTCAGGAGCCGGAGTGATGTCCGACGCTTCTACGAAGACAACTATGGAGTGCTAATTTTCCCGTAGGGAAATGGGCTGAGATGGAGGTCATATGTTCTACAAGCTGAGACGGTGATGTACAACAATTGATTATTCAATTATGTAGTTAGATTGGCGGGGGAAATAGTTCATTTTCTTTTCTTGTTTTAGTGTGTTTTTTCTTGTACCGACACTAAATGTTTTAAATGTACGTTGGCGCGTGGCCAAAGTGTTTGTTGTGTATTTATTTTTCTTTGGAGTCATATTTAATGTGCACGGCGCGTGTACGTGATTTTTATCCATGCAAATGCGAAACCCGTTACATTCGATAAGTGGTGCTTTATTAAAGTTCATATTTTTGATAGGAAAGGGAGGTAATTACTGTAAGATGTTTGCTGAACAGGTTATTATTCATATTAGGGTTGCCAAGCGCAACAATTTAAGATGTAATTGTAGAACACCTTAGTTCTAATTTTTTTTAGATATTTTTGAGTCCTTTTCAGGTTTATTAGTCACGGCGTAGAACGGAGGCGCCAGCAAGTGGAAAATATTTGTCTTTTTATTTCAGGGTCTGTCAGACCCATACGTGTGATTCTGTGTGTGTTATTGTGTCAGGTGTGTGTTGATTCTACGTGAAGAGGGGTAGAGGTCCTACCGCCCTCATATTTTGTTGTTGTTGTATTTTTGATGGAAAGGCAGGGTGCTCCAGGGAGACCGCTGTACCTTGTCCATATGCTGATTCTTGGATTTCCTAGGGGAAATGCCGGGACATTTTGTTCTGACACACACACACGTATTATTGTGCTTTGGGGCACGCTTCTTCGAGACTGGATCCCGTGCCTTTGGAGGCCGAGGTTATTTTGACACGTGGGTTGACAGATATGCAGATTTCCACGAATCGCCCGTCTTGCCTGGTGACTTATTTGGTTAGGCAGTCCTATGTTCCGACTGGCCCCTTTAAGCTTTCAAGTAGCAAACCTGTTCCTTTGTGATGGTTATTTTGAACCATAATTAATTGGGGAGTTCGCCATGTTTGTGACGGATTATTGCATGTTGTATGGATAGAATATTGTGTTAATAATGTAAATGTTGGCTTTGAGCCTAGTAATTTGTTTATGACTCAATTCATGTAATTTAGTATGTGACACCTGTGTGGTGTATTGGTAGTGCACTTGTAAAAATGACGGCGGTCATATGTGTATTTCTTTTGTTGGTCACGTGTTAACTTACTTGTGTTGATTTGTGTGAGAAGTCCTAATTTTAGGCAGTAATGTTTTTTTTTGCTACGGCAGTTTTGATTCCAATTTCACGCGGAAATTATTGTGTTGTTTATTTTAAGTATAGGAAGTGTCGGTTTAGTTTTAAGTGTTGTATAGTTGTTCCCCGCGTCTGTCTAGCTCTAAGCAATGTGGATTCGTCGTCTGAAAGTTTATTCTGGATGATGACGAATCATGCATTCGATTGTACTCATCGTGACGCATGTAGAACAGCACGCGCGCATACATTGTCACTTTTGTTGATTTTCTTTGGGACACTTGGTCCAAGTATTAATCTCTCCTGAGATTTGGCCTAGTTTTGGCAAACTTTAATTTAGTCAGTGGGAGTCATATGGGAGTTTGTTTTGTTAATTCTTGTTGTAAATAGCTGATCTGTTTATTAAATTCATTTGTTTTAACCCTGGCTTCACTTTTTCCTGCATGTTATTTTGTTATGTTACCCTGCATGTTAATGAAGCGCTTTAACAACAACTTACAATATGGACTGTTACACCCCCCCGAAACTGAGTCTCATAAGCTTCTTTGCAAGGGTTCAACACCCATCACAATAATAGGTTATGACACAAAATGCCACACACACTATGTCCAAGCTTCTTGAATGAAACAACAACAACAAACATTTATAATGATTGTTCCAGCTGGTCTCATGTGGTGCAGGTACACAAGCTTGCAATTATATTGATTTCCTTTCTGCTCTCTGTTGGTCCAATTGAGGGCAGAAGCAGTGGCTTAGCTTGAAACTTCAAATGGGGTGGGCTAAGTAATTTTGGACATCTTCTATAAGTATGCTTTGGGAAGTGTTATGTCAAGCGCATATTCACATTATTAAATAGAAAAATACTGTAATAATTATACGGATCATCATATATATTATTTCTGTAGTATGCATCCCTCCTGAGGCGCTCACAAGGGACCGATCGTGAAAAATGAGCATTCAAATGAAAGAGAATATACATTACCAGTGACGCATTGCACTCTAATTTCATTAATATCTATAATTTCTTAAAAAAAAAAGACTTTTAAAAAACTGTACGAAGTGTGCGATTTGCAGTTACTGTTGCTGCAGGAAGATACGCTCCATAATTAGTGTCCACTTCACCTTTTGGCCGCTGTGACGCCTTTTTTTAATGTCATTTTAACATTCTAAGGTCATTCCATTATCATTTTTCATCGATTTCAGAAACAGTAAATGAAAGGAATGTGTACTCAAATCGTATAACTTCATAAATTACCAGTGACGAAGTGCATTCTAATTTCATAAATATCATTTTTTGTAAGAAGTGTGCGATTTGCAAATACTGTTGCTGTAACCTGCTGGAATTACGAGTTGTTGTCTAAAACCTTAAATCGTTAATTCTCTTACGGTTTTCTCTTCTATCATTTCGCATGGTGTTCAGAAACAGTAAGTCAATGGATTCAGTACTCTAATCGTATAACCGGTGAGTGTTACGTCGTCTAAAACCTTAGAACTATTAAACATTAATTCTTTTACAGGCTTTTCTTCTATGAATTCGCATGGTTTTCAGAATTAGTAAATCAATGGATTGGGTACTCAAATCGTATAATTTCATAAATATCGAATAACCGATGAGTGTTACGATGATCCAATTTTCAGTGATTGCCTTCTTAAGTTAGGGAACGTACAACTTGGAATTCTGACTGAAATGTGTCGAATGACCGGTGAGTGTTACGGCTAAGCTGTCAATCAATGGATTCAGCACACAAATGGAATTAACAGTGATGAATTGCATTCTAATTTCATAAATATCAAAGAAAGAAACCAGCCACCGCATGCTCTCATGCTGACGCTCCACTCGGAAAAGTGAAAGCACCCCTGTATGTAACGTGCAAGGAATTTAGCGTTGAGCGCTTCACACAGGACAAGGAAAGCTGCACTGCAGGCAGTGTGCGAAGGAATTTAACGTTGATCGTTGCACTTAGGAACAAGAAAGCCTCACTGTAAGCAGGGCGTGAAGAAGTTTTCCAACGAGGGCTGTCCTGATAAGGGAGAAGGAGGCTCCTCAGCCAACAAGATAAAGCAGGAAATCTTGACCAAGATGCTTTCATAAATATCGAATAACTGGTGAGTGTTATGATGATCCAATTTTCAGTGATTGCCTTCTGAAGTTAGAGAACGTAGAGCTTGGAATTCTAACTGAAATATAAATACTGTTCTATAATCATTTGGTAGAAATAAAAACATAATAACCTTTCTCCTAAGTCACTCATTATAACCCTATTGGGGAAAGTATGACTTATGAACATGTGAGATTTCTCGCATGGGTCCGCTAGTATTACATAATGCTACATTGTGCTGCAAGAACTGAATTTTTTTTGTGTGTTTCCGTGTAACTAAAGAACATAAAATATGTGAGGCGTTCCGTAAGAGAAGGGCGAGCACCCCGTATGCACATGTGTCATACGGAACGCCTCATATTTGTTCATCACAATTTGACCTTCAGTGTTTATATGAAGTGGATAATGCGTTGGAAATAAAAATAAATCACTTGGAGCATAATCCTTGACACCTGCCTGTGTCTGCGCGTCATACTAATGAGATGATTACCAGCATCGAAGTGGGACCTTGAGGGCTTCATGAAACAGCTCACCTGCATCTGTGGATATTTCCATTTCAACCATTTCTGACCATCTACAGCAGATAGGGAAAGCAAAGAAAATGGACAACTGGGTACCGACAACAGACAGAGCATTGGTTGGACACATGGAATAACCTGGTAATTGGTCTCCAGAGAAAGCCCCTAATCTGTTGAATTATGATACATGATAAAAATGGTTGGACATGGATGAAACCATCAGACATTTTCTAAACCCGAAGTTGACATCCCTCAAAGTTTCTTTTGTAAATGTGTGGACAGCATTGTGTTTTATCAAAACATGTTCATTCTTTCTGGAGAAACATTACTGATGTCACATTTGGTACAGAAAATAACTAAAAGCACTGGCAGTTGTTTAAATTAAAAAAATAAACCACTATCTTTGGTTGATTGGAAGTGTGCTGTAATCTTGATCAACAGTCTGGCTAAAGTTATGAAAAAGAAGCTGAGTGGTCTGAAGTACTCCCATACCCTGCATATTCACTGCTTTATTTAGTTAGTTATTCTTGCTTTAAGGGGCAGAACAGTGAGGTCATCTGCCCTTATCACTGATTTAGCTCCTACAAACTACCGCATGTGCATGTCTCTAAATTACTTCCTGAACGATACGGTGTTTAAAACCTGGGATAATGTAGGAAGTACCCTATGGCAGTCAAATTCGTTTATTGACAGGATTGAGAATCGTGTGAATCTTTGGCAGAGATGTGGTGTTGCAGACTGAGACTACTTCAGTTAAAGCAAATGTCTTTTGAGGTATGAACCTCAAACAGGAACTTAGCGGTTAATATGTGATCTGAGCTTTACCAATCATTAAAACTAACATATAGGATATGTTCTATTCCACAACCTTACTTATAGATTAAGGGGATACTGTGACTAAAATTATGAGAAAAATTCACATGGCAAGGAGATTAACATATTTGGAAACTACAATGTGTGTACTATCGGGTTACAAAATAGTTTCCTTGAAATCGAAAATGTAATTATGATCAAATACTGGAAATATGTAACAAGAAAATGTAATTGTGTGAGAGCTAAGGTTCTAATTCATGGACTTTCAATTTTAGGTACGTGTAAGCAAAGGGAAAGAATATGTATTTACAGAAACATTCTAGTCATTTTAATCTACCAGTGTCATACCGGCATGTTACTGTAGCACATGCATTATAGAAGTGATTACGCTTTCAAATTTAAAAACTATCTTGATACTGAGTTTCGTTTTCTTTTATAGTCTTCTGTGGCTTTAAAGTGTGTACCAAGTTTAATTACTGTTTGAGAGCACAATGGCATGGCTTGATGTAGGGTCATTGTTTCAGCTCCAACTGGGTGGCTACTTATCGTGCCACTCAGCGACTTAAATTATCAGTGCCACTGAATTTTATGTAAATATTTTATGAGAGTTAAGGTAAAATGTATATTTTTGTCATTTTAATCTGCCTAACTAAAGAAGCATTGTAGAAGTGTTTAAGGGGTGTTATTATTTGGGGAGTTATATTTTGTTATGCTTGCAGATTGATTTGATGGGACACAGCATCTACGAGTTCAGTCATCCATGTGACCATGATGAGATCAAGGAGATCTTGTCCATAAAGACACCAATATTGACGTCGTTACCTCGCTCATTCTTCATCAGAATGAAGTGCACCTTAACCAGCAAAGGAAGGAGCGTTAACATTAAATCTGCAACTTACAAAGTAAGTCTTCTGTTTATTCAATCTGTTATAGGTACTGTAATAATATTTTTCTTGAGCACACTGAAGCTGCCACAGTACAGTGCTTCAAATAAGTGGAGGTAAGTAAGGTTAACAATAAGGCAGGCTCATCAGACTGGGTCAGTGATTTGGATAACTCCATGACATAGTAGTGCACCACGGCTGCAAGAGGCAACTGGAAGACCAAAGATTGATGATTTGATTCCTGATGGTGCCAGAGGTTATCCTAAGTGTAGTTTTCTTCTCAGGTTTTTCCACCCTCCCTGCTGACACTAAGTTCTTAGCACCTTATCCTAAGTTCCAGGGCATCTACTCCAATCCTGGACCCTAATACAGTGGACTCAGATAATTTGATAACATTAACCGATTGATAACAGTAGCCGAAAAAAGAAATTGATAGGTAACTGGAAGACCAAAGATTGATGATACTGTATTTATTCATAACCTACACGCACTACAATGAAACATAATACCGGTACACAGCACTGCAATACAGTTTACTGTTATCAGCTTTGTAAATTAGTCTCTAATTGTTATTTGCTTCTGGTTGTCTCTCAAAAGTTCATAAATGGATCTTTCATATTCATAATGTATTTGTAAGTCCACTGACCGACGCTGAACACCTCGTCGCAAGATATTTAGCGCCTGTCGCATTTTAGGATTCGTTGGTGTTCGGGAAGTTTCAGCAACATCATCAGCATCGCTATCTTCTGCTCCATGGTCTTCACCGCTCATATCTGATTCTGCGGAAGTAACTGCATCACATATGTCGTCTACTTTCTTTTTCACTTCGGTAATGATGCCCTCATCAATGTTCATCCATTCCTAAAATTCATTTTCCGTTAAGCCTGAAAGTGGCCCTGACGACAGGCGCAGTGTAAGAACGGGTATTTATGGGTTGGGAGAGTTTTCTTTGTATGCACTCGACTCGCATACTTGAGAACGAAATCCTTGAAAACAAATATGATAACATAAACCAATTCATGATCACAATAAACGGAAGATTTTTCAATGTTTTAGTATTTGTCCGTATGGGACTTCATAAAAGTGATTATATAATATGGTTGATGACATTATCCGTGATTACAATAAGCTGCGTCCACCTTTATTTACAGTGACACACACTATTTCTGTCGCCGTAGAAACATGGGTTATCAGACTGATTCAACACAGAGCAAAGTACACGAGGCTGATGACCAAGATGTCCAGGCCCCTAAAGAAAATTACTTAACTGGGGTCGGTAACTGACCATGTTTGTTATTAGTGGGGCAAGTTAAAAAAGGATTGGCAGTCTTGTATGCAGCTTGTGAGTCACGGTGAATTAATAAAGACAGTCCAGGGTGTAGAGTATTGTGAGGAGGAGAGAGTGAGAATGTGGCATGAAGCTATTTCAAAAGAGACTTGGGATCTTCTTATGGTGGGCACTTCTATGTCAGTACCCTGTCATCAATAACAGTTATACTGTCTATATGTACTGTGTGATCCTTTGTGGTACTGCACTTGAAAGTATTGGAAGGAAGTTCCCAAGTCTGGAAATAAAAATTATAATTAGCCCAGGGTTAGAGATGGCAGAAACATGATGTTAAAATAAACTGGGTGCATCTATCTGCTAGCTATTTTAACATTATCATTGTTTGCATAGTAGTTATTTAATTGATAAAATGTCACACTACAGTATGTGCACAGCATCAGTTGAAACACATTAATAGTAGATATCACTATTTCATATGTTGTAGGTATAGCTTTTTACTATCATAGTATAGTACTTGTATGTATAGGGTCATTATGTGTGTGCGCGCACCCAGTCCAGCCGGTGGTTGGCGCGCCCTATCACACTTTTACCACACATGTTCAATAATGTGTACTTACAGAGCTCATAGGCGATACTGAAAATGTCCTCCCTCTCTTGTAACACACACCTGACATCTTATGATGAAAGAATGTCTGTCAACTCTTTTATTATTTACAGAGCCTGTTTCCTTGAATCGTTTAGCGAGCCTCCTAATTGTACTGGCATTAGGCACAGGTCTTCCTGGAAACTTGATTCAAAATTTTCGTCTTGTTTCAGAACAAGATTATCTGCTTTTCATATACAAATTATGGATATACACACGTTCGGGTGATGTGAATTTGTGTCTAGACATGACCAACAATCACAGTAATCGCAATACTCGCTAAACGTGCAACACTAACGTCTAAGCTTTGCAAATGCACGCCCATATGAATGACAAAACATGTGTGGACTAACGATATGAGTCAGCGGAGCACGCCACTGCCGGCTGGACCGGGTGCGCGCGGCCATAATCTGCGCTAGTCACAGCCGGCTTAGCTTGCCGTGTTTACTGGCGCGCGCACACACATAATGACCCTGTAGCTTTTTACTATCATAATATAGTACTTGTATATAGGTCACTTCTGCATATTAGTTAACAATTCTATAGTAGTTTATGGCTTATTGCTTAAGTGAATCACCTTCATAGATTAGTTTGGGGAGGAAGACTGTTTTATCGATGGTATTGTCATTTCTAAATTTTGCAACATTAAAATAAATATTTTTTGGGGGGTACTTAATGCCTTAATATTTATTAGTAATAATTACCACACGTACTAAATTACTGACAGGTTTTAATTTTTTGCTTTTTGAGGGCAGAGACTGTGGGTGTCACTGTATGTTTGGTAGTGTTTTGTAGAGCCATTTGTCTTGTAAATTTGGATCTGACGAAGCTTGCTTGACGAGCGGAACGTGTCATCCCTTAGGGTTCTCCGTTTTTAATCACATGTAATGTTAACAGTATTTAATGTAACAATATTTGTAATAATAATAATAATAATAATAATAATAATAATAATAATAATGATAATAATAACAGAATCAGTTGAACCATACTGTGCCCAATTCTAGGAATGGGTATTCCAAGATTCAGACACCTAGGTATCAAGGGAAAGGCTACAGCCGCTTTTGAAAGTTGAGATATTTGAATATCGCGCTCCTTTCCTTCTAGATTGAAATGGAAACTTTATGCAGCCAAGAAGATGTTAAGTGACGTGGCAAATAGTAGCAGAGGTCGAGACTATTTGGTGATTAAATACTTAGCCATGGAGTAGAGACTTGATACTTGGATCAGATTACTGGCACGGCCAAATGAAAGAGGATGCACTTAGTCTCAAGTGAATCAGACCAGAGACACCGGAGATATGAGGATTTACAGATTTCAGCGTGATCCAGCGTGGACAATTTCAATGGGTTGAGTGGTCTCCGCCCAATCAATACAAGTTTATTATTGGCATCTATTAATTTATTGCCATTAAGGACATGTTTCGGGCCTCATGGGCCCTTCTTCAGCCGCAAAAATTAATAACATATTCACATCCATCATAATACACAACACACTTGCACTTTAAGAAAAACATTAAAATAGACACTCAATTAATTATAAAATATCAACTTATCATGCTGCAAAATTACAAGTAACATTCAAAATTAGTTCCAAAATGCCATCCCATCCACATATAACAGGATTAAAAAAGGATTAAAAAGCACAGCTAAAAGAGATAGGTCTGGTCTTGGTGGCCTTATCCATATTGTGATCTGGCAGGTGCCCCATTCAACAGGCCGTTGAAAAATTTTGGTTAAAATGTTTAAAAATATATATTGGAGGGGATTATAATGCGGCCAGAGGGCTATGCTGGCTCTCCATTTGTGTTATGAGTTCCTGTTTTAAAGCCAATCTTCGTGACCTTGGTCCGGGAAATTGTCTTGAACCTAAGTTGGGCCGTTGTTATTTTTCATTGCCGGATTGGGTGGAGACTTAACATTTTGAAGAAACCGTCATACGGAGCTTGTAATGGGGTGAACCAGCCAGAGTTCAAGCCTGCTTCTCAATAAGCTCGAATTGAAGGAATTACACGACTGTCAGCTTTCACCTGGAGGCTTTACTTGGAAGTTCGAGGTGCACGTTGTGTGCCGTCTGACGGCATGTTACTGTGTGCACACATTATAATCACCTCCAATATATATTTTTAAACATTTTAACCAAAATTTTTCAACGGCCTGTTGAATGGGGCACCTGCCAGATCACAATATGGATAAGGCCACCAAGACCAGACCTATCTCTTTTAGCTGTGCTTTTTAATCCTTTTTTAATCCTGTTATATGTGGATGGGATGGCATTTTGGAATCAATTTTGAATGTTACTTGTAATTTTGCAGCATGATAAGTTGATATTTTATAATTAATTGAGTGTCTATTTTAATGTTTTTCTTAAAGTGCAAGTGTGTTGTGTATTATGATGGATGTGAATATGTTATTAATTTTTGCGGCTGAAGAAGGGCCCATGAGGCCCGAAACATGTCCTTAATGGCAATAAATTAATAGATGCCAATAATAAACTTGTATTGATTGGGCGGAGACCACTCAACCCATTGAAATTGTCATTGTACACATCAATACGGACCTTGCGAAATGGATACTCTTCCAATTAATCCAGCGTGGAGCCGACCGTTTTGTATAAAAGCCGCTCGGCCCAAGCATAAGCAGCTCACTTCAAACCAAGCTCTTGTAGGACAAGGTGCTGCCGCTACGTCGAGCCAAGGCACATGGTTGCCGAATCTACGCAGAAGATATCTTTGAATTGTGATAGTCACAAAAGTGCTACGATACGTGGGGAACGTAGTAAGTTTCCGGTAGAGGGAATCACTAAGGTGATTGTTATTTTCTACGGACATTGGTGAAACACTTTGTTTCTATATGGACATATGCTAGACTTTGTCTAGATATTATTCTGTCACAGTCCAGTAACAATAATTCAATACTTGGATATTTTAATCCAACTTGTCAGTTTCACAAATTGTAACTAAATAACCACTCAGATCTTTCAGTATATTGAAGGCCAGTCTATCACGGTGTTCGTTCATTAGCCGACAAAGGGAAACTATATGTTGCTTCGCGCATGATAGATGGTGTGAAGCCATGCCCAGGGAACGATCTTCAGAACAGCCGTTGATTGTTTTAGACTATCAGTGTTTTCCTGTACTGAAAAGATTACCGTGAGTTATGTTACAACTGACGCTTTTGAGAAGAGATCATTTGGATCTGACCCCATTTAAGCGAACTGCTATGGATTTAATTGAAGTCAATATTAAAATGGATCAGCAGTTCCTTCAAACTTCAAGAAATATTTCCACTCTGTCGTGCTAGACAGATTGTGGGTATATAATGGCGGCCGATACAAGGATTTAGACGTGCGTGTCCAATAGGGCATGCATCTGGATAAATCTGGTACAGACCAGGTTCACTACGCTTCAAGACCAACGAGAAATGTAAGCCACATTTGACTTTTATATTATGCCTAGCTAATTGGAACAAACTCATTTTCTGCAGATGACCAACACATTTATTTTTCTTCGTATTTAAATCTTGCATTGATTTACGCAAGACACATTAGGGTTATTCTGAGTATTTTCAGCACTCAGAACAGTTTAGGATCAATGACCGAGCATACCGAGCATTTATTTGAATGTTCATTTTGTTTGAGAATCACGGTAATCAGCCGATATAACTGTAGAAGTTAATATTTATTTTTGTTGAGGAATGGATATTTTGTCCATATTCGAAGAGTCGAACATGTGGTTTTTTCACATAAGGAAATAATAATTAAACATATTTAAGGAAATAATAACAATAATAATCCAATAATAATAATAATAATAATTTTCATAATTTTTCTAAATAATTATTGGATCTTACATTTTCTAATAATCACATTCGTTGAGAGAGAGCTTAAGGATTGGTTTAATCATTCCTAGTTTGGAACAGGTGATTTTCCAAAAGCTAGTGGATAGCGCAAGCCCGTATTCCACCAACATTATAGTTCTGGTTGAACAGTTAATATTTGCATTGAGCAAAGTATATTTTTCAGATAACACGGAAAGGCATGAAACAGGAAGCCAATGATATTTGTATCAATTAGGATTTTTTTTTGTGTTTATATAAAATCATGACGTAGGCACACATTCGAAAGTGAAATAGAGAATATCACAAGTGTGGTAACTTCACGGTTTGAACTGAATGGTAAAATAAAATAAACTTGTAAGTTTATAGATCTTCCAGTTTTGATAACAAGCAGAGGCTTGATTTATTGTATAAATTTTGGGAAGAAAATTTGTGTGTGTGGAGTAGTTGAAATGCCATTCCCAGGTGCGCATGTTTAAGTCGCAGGAATGAGTTTTTTTTTTTTTTTTAGCATCAATCAAATAGCAGGTTCGATGGCTCAGGTTTATAGGAGGAGTATTGGAACCACACATTTCGTCGAATGAATGACCAAACCATCAGTAATTATTTCAAACTTGTTTACTTATTCCATTAATACTTTGGATTTGCTAGAACCCGGTTTTGTCATGATAAAATTTTATTCTTCTTCAGAGGAAGACCTTTGCCGTTGTTGTTGGGATATTGTGTTCTTACACAAATAATTGAATGGGCCACTGCCAATTAAAAAGAAAAAAAAATCTGTATCCACGAATTACTTAAAGGATGTTTTCAATCCTATTGTCATGAACTAAATGAATTTATTATAAAGCTACAATTCTTATTTCCGCATTCTGTTCAAGAATTGCAAGTTGTGAAAGTTACTAAAATAGCAACAAATATAAATATTTTTCTTAATAATAATTCCAAGTGGAAAATCGAATAGTTGAATGGTTCAACAATTTTTTATGATCAAGCTGATGATTCAGAAATCATATTTCTTTGGAATTTGAAGTTCATAATCGAGTCACTTCTCGAAATGTTTAATTTTGGAAGAATAATAAATTTTGTTGTGCTTCGCACAGTTCTTCGATGCTATGCTCAAGGGTCAAATACTTTTCAGATGTTGTTATTAATATGTGTACATAATTAGTGTTGGGTCAAAGATAATATTTTTGACAATATTTTTGAAGCTGGAAAAATAAGTGGAAGTTAAAAAAAATAATTCTATAAACAATTATAAACAGTGAGAATTTCTACGAGTGTTAATATCATGTTAGAAATTCAACCAGTGAACTACAATATTTCCAGTAAAGACAATTAAATTTAAACTGGATTTCATCGTAAATAATTGATATAATTTTGGAACACAGTCTTACAGGACTGATAATCAGACTTGTCTCCAAGGACAATTGTTCAATGTGTTGGAAAATTTCTGTACATTGTGTAAATAGTAGTGTGTGCCGTCGCACTGGAATGATGTTACCTTGAGCATAATTTTGCAGTCAATTTTAAAATTTAGAATAAAATGAGATAATTTTACATGTTGCGTTATGCCCAGGTGAATCTCCTTCTATCCTTATTGTTGCATTGAGCCAAAAATCAGTAAAGTTTTTTATTTTTATTTTGATGTCGTTTTTTTTTTTGCGATTAGCTTTAACCCATCTGGCGCCCCGGGATATTTTGACTCTCGTGCTGACTGATTCTTGGTAATGGTGGTCGTGCGGACTCCGGGCTAAACGGGCACAATACCAGATAAAGGGAGAAATTCAGCTTATTCCCGAGGACAGTATTACAAATATACACACAGCTATACAATTTAGCAGTTGATGATAAATTATTGTTTGATACGAAAACATTGCACCTAGTTTCTTACTCATCTCGAACGGCCTGTTTTGCTTGCACTTCCATGGAAAAATGATCATCATTGCACAATGGCATGGTAGAATTACTCTATATGTTTGTCAGGTGCTGGACTAATGATCCTACACCTTCTAGAAGACATTGTGTGTAGCTGTTGTGACTGATTAAGGCCAGTATTACACTATCAAAGAAATTTGTCGAAGATCTTTGATAAAATGTCCTTTATTTGGCTAAATATTTTATAAAAGATGGTTTTATAAAAGGTAAGAGCATAATATTATCCTTTATAAAAGATTCAAAGCCTCCGTGGCTTAGGCGGCAGCACGCCGGCCTCTCACCGCTGGGTCCGTGGTTCAAATTCCGGTCACTCCATGTGAGATCTGTGCTGGACAAAACGGAGGCAGACAGGTTTTTCTCCGGGTACTCCGGTTTTCCCTGTCAAAATTTCATTCCAGCAACACTCTCCACTATCATTTCATTTCATCTGTCATTCATTTAATCATTGCCCCAGAGGAGTGCGTCAGGCCTTGGCAGCCGGCACAGTTCATATCCTCGCTGCTAGATGGGGGCTTCATTCATTCCATTCCTGACCCGGTCGGAGACTGGAAGCAGGCTGTGGATTTTCTTTTTACATAAAAGATTCAAACCAAAATGGCAGATCATAACAGCTGGAATATTACCACAACAAAGATATTCGAATATGAGTGTGAATTGCATGAAATGTTACATAATTAATGGTACAGCCTAACGACTGTAAAAACATAAATAGAAGATAGAAAGTGTACCGTACTTGAAAATAGCAGGGGCTATAACTGTTGTACATATAGGTTGCACATTTCAAGATATCAAGCAGAATTAAATAGGCTGAATAGGATATGAATGATAATGTATATTATGTTATAATATAGTATTTGTATTATAATTCGTCACTTCGACTTATGGTATTACAAGTTAGTATAAATAAGCACGCTATTTTCATTGTTAGCATGGAAAAATGCCTTATTTTTACACTGGCATCATTACACAAAATATCTACACTATTTCACCAAACACTTGTGTATGTGGCTTTCCCCGCATGATCCCGAGGTTGCCCGATTGGTTTTGTTTCAGTTGCGATATTGTTCCCCCAACACTTCTTCCGCGGCTGGTTTACTTAGTGTTTTTAAGATATTATCCACGATGCTATAGAAGCACTTAACTCCGCACTCGCGATATAACTTCTTCTGATAAATAAATGTATAACTGTAGGAAAGTTCTGTATACAATGGTCAAGGCAAAGAAGAGAGGCACAACAGAAAATGCCAGGATGATAAATAAAGAAGGAAAAGAAATGGAGGACATACAAGAACTAAAGGAGATGTGGAAGGAGTATTTTGAGGAGTTTTGAATCCAAATGGGAATATGGAGGAGAATAATGAGGAATTATATAATGTAGATGAAGATGGAAAGCAACTGACATGTAAGGAACTGGAGGAAGTAATACGGGCCATGACAGGAGGAAAGTACCTGGAGTGGATGAAGTAAGTGTCGAGATGGTGAGAGCAGCTGGCGTCGTAGGAGTGCAGTGGTTTTATCGGGTCGTGAGAGTTATATGGAAGGAAAGGAGAACACCTGAAGACTGGAAAAAAGGGGATAATTGTGCCAATTTTTATGAAAGGCAACAGGAAAATAGTCCAGAACTATAGGGGAATCAGGTTGATGTGCCATGCTGCGAAGATTGTGTGAAAGGTTGTGTTTTTCCCGAGCTCTCAGGTGTGCTGAAATGGGTTGTTCTCTGGAGTGTTCTCACGCGAGGATCGGGCTGTGGTATGTGAAGGGTAGTCGGGATTTCCGGTGTTTGTGTGTGCATATGGGCCCTAGTAACTTGTGGTTCATAGCCCTAGTGATAGCTGCATTGCTAGTTATTGGTGGAGTGGAAGTGAATCCAGGCCCTGTTACTCCAAATATGAATCAGGCCAATGATCCAGTGGCAGCTTTAAAGTGTTCGACGTGCAGTAAAACATTGAAGAACGGTGTTCAGTGTGGACTATGTGAGAAATGGTTTCACTTCGGCTGTATTAAGGTCAAGAAGGAGGATTGTGATGTCGGGAATTGGTTTTGTAAAGTACCGTATTTCCTCGCATAATCGTCGCCACCGCGTAATCGTCGCACCCCACTTTTCAAACAGTAAAATAGATTTATAAAATTTCATCGCATAATCGTCGCATAGCATGTTCGTATTTGTGCGCCAGTCAGTTGCACACGCTGCCGCGACTTTGTCAGACGAAAAATATCTCGTCTTTATACTTGCGGGCAATGAACTGTGACGCGAGCGGCAAGCTTCGTCACTTAGCACATTTCGCGAGCGTTAATCTGGCGTGATCTTGTCAGGAGAAAGTAATCTTGTCTTTATGTCTGCCGGCTATGAACGGCCAGCACACATTCCGCGAGCGTATAGGCCTAATCTGGCGTGGTCTTGTCAGGAGAAAGTAACCTCATCTTTAAGCCTGCCGGCTATGAACCGCGACGCGAACGGCCAACGCACATTCCGCGAGCTTATAGGCCTAATCTGGCGTGATCATGTCAGCAAAAAGTAATCTCATCTTTAGACCTGCGGCCTATGAATTGTGACGCGAGCGGCCAGCGCACATTCCGCGAGCGTATAGGCCTAATCTGGCGTGGTCTTGTCAGGAGAAAGTAACCTCATCTTTAAGCCTGCCGGCTATGAACCGCGACGCGAACGGCCAACGCACATTCCGCGAGCGTATAGGCCTAATCTGGCGTGATCTTGTCAGGAGAAAGTAATATCGTATTTATGCCTGCAGGCTATGAACCGCGACGCGAATGGTCAGCGCACATTTCGCGAGCTTATAGGCCTAATCTGGCGTGATCATGTCAGCAAAAGTAATCTCATCTTTAGACCTGCGGCCTATGAACTGTGACGCGAGCGGCCAGCGCACATTCCGCGAGCGTATAGGCCTAATCTGGCGTGATCATGTCAGGAGAAAGTAATATCGTATCTATGCCTGTGGGCTATGAACCGCGACGCGAATGGCCAGCTTCGTCAGCACATCCCGCGAGCGTTAACCAGTCGTGACCTTGTTAGAAGAAAGAACCCTGTCTCTGACTGCGGGCTATGACTCACGCTACGCGAATGACTGGCCCGTGCAGCAAATAATGATACAGTATATTCTTTGAAATTTAATATTCTTCGCATAATCGTCGCACCCTGCTTTTTCCCGCGAAATTTTGGCAAAAAAAAGTGCGACGATTATGCGAGGAAATACGGTATGTGATACGCCGGACTGTTTGAGGGTGCAAATCAAAGCAAGGGATCAAATAATGCAGGAACTTAGAACAAAGCTTTGTGAATCAGAGGAAATGGTGAAGGATGTGACTGAACGGCTTTCTCTGGGATCAGTGTGGAAGAGGGCGTGCAGGAGCAAACTGAGGATGACCGTCATCATCATGGGTGATTCTATGATACGATGGAGTGCGAATATCTCGAGGAAATCAGGTGCGAAAGTGCGGTGTTATCCGGGGATTAAAATTGACCAGCTTGCCCAACAAGTGGAAGAAGCAAATGTAGAGGACTGTGACAAAGTTAAAGTGTTGTTGCTCCATATTGGGACGAACAATTTGAAGAAGAGGGCTACAGCTGATTACATCATGGGGGAGCTCTACGAACTAGGCAGAAAAGCTAAAAGCAAGTTTGGAAATGCAAAAATTATAATAAGTGGCATTGTTCGGCGGGGAGATGTTCCGTTAAGGCGAGTTAAGACTGTAAATGACCGCATGGACTGGGTTTGTGCACAACTGGGATTAGTGTACGTAGATGCTGACTGCTGGATTGGTGGCCGTGACTTCACCCGAGACGGGCTGCATTTAAATCGACGGGGCCCTTTTAACCTAGGGAGCCTACATCACAGGGTCATCGGTTCGTGCCGGCCATTGTGAGGAGGAGCAGGTCCAGAGGTTGCCAGCCGACGGGAACAGAAGGAGCTACTTCGGGATATTTGCTGCGGAGGTAAGACTCTAAGATTAATGCAGGTTAATTGTCAGAGTTTAGGAAATAAATTAATTGAAATTTGGAATCTTGTAGAGACCTATTCTCCGGACATTGTCATTGCTACTGAATCTTGGTTATTTGAGGATATAAATAGTACTGAAATAATTCAAGGGACCTACGAAATGTACAGAAGGGATCGGGGGAAGCGAGGTGGTGGGCTATTTATTTGTGTGCGCAAAAATATAGCTAGTTTCTTAAAGTGGGCTGATACAGATCATGAAATGTTATGTGTACAAATTTCGGATAAAGGGAATAAATTCACTCTTCAGGTGATAGGAGCGTATAGAGCACCGAAAGATAACTTTTCGCTTCTCGACGCACTGTATGATAAAACTTGTACGGGTAATGCTATGGAAAAGAGCATAATAATTGCCGGAGATTTAAACCTCCCCAAAGTAGACTGGTCTGGTGAGTCAACTAGCTGTGGTCAAGCTCAGAGCGCTGCAAACAAATTCTTAAGGGAGGGGGGATTTTCCCAAGTAGTTGACTTCCCAACTAGAGGCAATAATACCTTAGATGTTAATCTCGTAAGGCCTGTAGAGCTGTATATTAACTGTCTGAAAGTACCAGGAATTAGTGACCATTCTGGGGTTGAATTAAATATTAGATACGGTGACATTACAAAATTAAACTCTGATGTAGCAAATAAGATTATATTCCAGTATCGCAGAGCGGATCAGGGCAAATTTCAGGGGTATTTGAATGAGCTATTTGTAGGATGGGCATCGGAAGGAAATCACATTAATATCCTGTGGACTAACTTTTTGAAAATTTTAAATAGCGCTATTGATAAATTTGTTCCATTTAAATTACTGAAACAAAACCCAGATCCTGAGTATTACACACGGGAAATCAGGAGTCTTAAACGGAAAATTAGGAAATTATACAATAAAAGACATGATAGTGACAAGTATATGTTGAAATTTAAGTCCTTATCAAGAGAGCTCGTCTTAAAAAAGAGGGCTGCTCATGACAATTATATGCAAGGTTTACTTGGTTCGGGAGGCGATGGGTGGAAAAATTTTTACAGTTATGTTAGGAGAAGAAAGGGAAATTCAAATAATTTGTCGATGATAATGTCCGGTGACGATAAATTAATTACTGAGAAGCAAGCCATTGCTAATGAATTAAATGTATTTTATGGTAGTGTGTTCAATAAATCCAATAGCTGTGTGTTGGACCTTAACGGTGAATCAGGGGCTCCACTTCTCCAAATAAACCAGTCAGCAATTTGTAAAGCTAATACAAAAATTACGTTACAATATATCGAAGGGTCCTGATAATATTGTTAGTGAAGTACTTAAACTAGGAGGTAGGGCCGTGGCACGATACTTAGAGGTGATTTTTAATGTGTCCATAAACAATGCGCAAATCCCGGATGACCGGAAAAGAGCTACGGCAGTCCCAATATTTAAGGGAGGGAGCAGATTTGAATTGGGGAACTACAGGCCGGTTAGTCTTACGTCCATCGTTTGTAAACAGATGGAGCATCTCATTTGCGACTACTTGAGGGAACAGTGGGAAACATTATCATGGTTTAATGATAGGCAACATGGATTTCGGAAAGGTTACTCATGCGAGAGTCAGATGCTATCACTTTTTCAAGATATTAGCTAATCGTTGGACGATGGAGTTTCAGTCGATGCTGTAGTTATAGAATTTGCGAAGGCATTTGATGTTGTGCCGCATGACATGCTACTCCATAAATTAGCTTCGACGAAGATTGATAGAAGAGTAATTTTATGGATCCAGGAATCTTTGATGGGTCGTTCCCAGAAAGTGAAAGTTGAAGGCCGATTCTCGGATGAAATTACCGGTGACTGTCGATTGTTTGCGGATGATTGTGTAATATATCGAAGGATACATGACTCACAAGACAATGCAGTACTTCCAGAAGACCTGAACCTGGTCTATAAGTGGGCGATTGAAAATAAAATGAAAATAAACACAAGAAAATGTAGTCTAATAAAAATAGGGAAAGTGCGAAGGCAAGATTTTCAATATAATATTGGCTCGGAAATACTTGTAGAAGAAGATTCTTGCAAATATTTGGGCGTTCACGTAAGAAATGATATGAAATGGAGTAGTCATATAGGATGTGTAGTTTCTAAAGCTTGCAAATCCCTGCACTTTGTAATGGGGGTATTAAAAGGAAGTAGTACCTCTGCTAAAGAATTAGGATATTTGTCACTTGTAAGACCTATTCTGGAATACGCCTCGGCGGTTTGGGATCCATATCAAGTAGGGCTCATAAATGAGTTGGAAATGGTACAAAGAAAGGCTGCTAGATTTGTGCTCAGTGACTTTAATCCCAGGAGCAGTGTGAGCCGTATGTTAAAGAAGCTTGGGTGGGAATCACTTGAGGCTAGGAGGATGAAATCTAGACTCTGCGCTATGTACAACGCGTATACAAATCAACCAGCATGGGGTGAGCTTTGCAAACTTATGGAAAAGCCTACTTACATGGGTATGAGCGATCACCCTTTCAAAGTTAAGGGCCGACCACAGCGAACAAATTATGGTAAATATTCTTTCGTAAACCGTGCCATTGATAATTGGAACTCTCTACCTGCCGCAGTCTTAGAGCCTTTTCCCAAACATATAGCTGTGTTTAACAAAATACTGACTATTTGTGTAAATACTCCAGTTTAATTGTTAGTGAATTGTTATGTACAATTATTTATTTGTTATGTATATCTAATTTGCCACCGGGAGAAACACCCCCAATTGCAAATAAACGAATGAATGAATGAATGAATGATCCTGGAAAGGAGAGTGCGGAGAGTAGTAGAAGAAAGGTTGAGGGAGGAACAGTATGGATTTAGGCCAGGAAGATCAACAGTGGACCTGATTTTCAGTGTAAGACAGCTCCAAGAATAAAACAGTGAATATGGAAAGGATTTGGTAATGGTGTTTCTGGCCATTGAGAAGGCATACGATAGTTTGGATAGAGGAAAGTTGTGAAAAACCCTACAGAAAAACTGTGTTAAAAATAAAACTGTGGCTAGAATAAAGGAGATATACCAAGGAAGTGTGAGGTGTGTGAAAGTTGGGGAAGAGAGGTCGGACTGGTTAAAGCAGAAGAGTGAGTTGAAGCAAGGGAGTGCACAATCTCCCCAGCTTTGCATCTCTTGTGTTAGAAGAGGTAATGGTAGAAGTGGCAACACAAATAGGAGAACATTTGAGAGCAATCGTGTTTGCAGACAATCTAATGATATGGGGCAACGGAGAGGCAGAGGTACAAGAAAGGTTCAATGTATGGGTTGAGACAGTAAAACAGTATGGTTTGAAATTGAATGCAAAGAAGTGTGAAACGTTGGTGACGAGAAATAGGGGGAAGAGTAACGACATTTATAATGATGGAAGAGAAGTACTAAAGAAGGTGGATAGCTTCAAGTATCTAGGGTGTATAATAGAAGTAAGTGGTAGAAATGACAAGGAGATCAGTGAGAGAGGAGGGCAAGCCAATGGGTACCTGCAGAATGTGAGAGGTCTGGTATGGAGCGGGGACGTACCCCAGAAGGTATTGTGTTGAACGTCCCAATGCGCGCCTACGCATCAGAATCGTGGGTTATGAAGAGGAGACAGGTGAGCAGGATCCAGGCTTGCGAAAAGAAATTTCAAAGAAGCAGATTATGAATAACGAGAAGGGATAGGGTAAGAAATGAAAGAGTGAGAGAGATTGTGGAATAGAGAAGTCAAGGAAGAGTTGGTACGGACATGTTAGGAGAATGCAGGATTTGCACGAGATGCAAATGGAGGCGAGAGACCAAGAGGAAAGCCAAGAGATAGGTGGATTGTGGGTGTGAAGGAAGGAGTGATGAAAAGAGGAGAGGAGTGGGACAGAGTGAAGAGTGAAATGTGGTGGGAGGATAGTAAACGATGGAGAGGCTTATGTTCCAAGCAAACCCAGCCAGGGGCTGGAAACTGTAGAAGATGAAGAAGAACAATGCATCTTATTATATGATAATTATGGATTGCTTTTTCTGGTTCTAATAATGGATGTACTATGTATCTTACGAAATGTGCATATTTGTCACATGATCTATTCCTCGAAACTATGTCCTTGCTGTCTTTATTGAAATCTAATATTCCTGAAGGAAAACATGATGTTGATTTGTCTATTTGAGCTGATATATTTTAATAGAAATTTAATAAAATGGTCCGGCTAGTTCAAAAACAAGTTGCCAGCGTTTCGCCCCAGTGTACCATTGGGCTTGTCAGTTGGTATGGTACACCTCACCAAGACGCGTGGCTAGCACATTCTAAGAAGGCCACTGCAAGGCACAAAATACTTTTAAGTATTGACGCCACGAACAATGCCAATGGACTACGAGAGTCAAGCTCCCTTTATAAAACACTATAACCTTACCTAGGTATCCAAATTGAAATAGAATTTTCCCGAAGGAAAACATGATGTTGATTTGCCGTCTATAGACAAGGTAACCCCCGGTTTGTGTCTGGAATCCCAGAGTTCACTCGTGGCCACATATGGTTGTAATTTATGACCAGCACGGCTCCAAGCAGTCTCCTTTTACATAAACGAGGCTAAGCACGCCTTTTGTCTGATTTTCTTCACGCAGTAGGAGTTATTATTACTTATGAATTTATTTAAATTCAATGCACCCTTTGCAATGGTGCAGTATATTTTCAAGTCCTCGTGTTGCAGCTCGTTTACTAAGATTTTATAAATACCTATCTTGTCTCGTGAGAGACCCATGGTTAACCCATAGACGTTTACTTTACCTTCCCGTCTCTTTTACATACCGGTATTGTCACTACGGTATTTCAACTATTACAGGTAATTGTACAGAGAACTGTCCTTCATCCATTTTTGCTGAACTAGGATAAATATTTTATGTAGTGTAATGGTGCGTTGATTGCTTTGTATAACTTTAAAAAGTTCAGTTTTATAAAATATTTCATAGACAAATTTCTGAGGATAATAACGGCCAAGGGTAATCTTCAAAGGCAAGCAATCTATCACTCCGTTGGTCTAATCCATGCTTTAGCCCCCCAGCGACCTCGTTGATTGATAGTATGTCCACCTTGTTGTGTTTTCATTTATAGTTTATTAATGGAAAAGATTATTAAAGAATTTACTACGAAAAGAGTACCAAAAGGCCGGTCCCTGTGGCGTGGGGGTAGCCTGCCTGCCTCTCGCCTGGAGGCCGCCAGTTTGATTTTCAGCTCCATCAGGGATTTTAAAAAGTCACGCAAGGACTGGAACTGGGTGCACTCAGCTTCGTGAGGACAATTGAGTAGCTGTCTGCTCAGAGAAGTAGCACCATAGACGAGAAAGCCAAGGGGATCTGTCTCTCTGACCACATGTCACCCCGCAATCTGTAAGCGAAATGGCGGTTGCTTGGTAGCCCAAGGCCCTTGATGGGCTGTAGGGACAGTTTATTTTTTATATAGAGTACCAAAATGTGTCCTTTAAGCTACCATAGATATAACATTAAATTTCAATGAAATGATGTCTATATTGTGGGGGATCTTTTTTTGCCTTTAAAGCAAGTGACCACAAAACAAAAATTACGTCTTGGCATTTATCTATGAGCTATTGTATGATGACCACCCTACGCACGCAACAAAGCCTTCTTGCATAAATTCAGTTGACCTACCCAATAATGACACTCCAGATTTCCCCTCCATTGATACTACAGTTCAGCCTCCCAGTCCCCCGCTCTGACATTTCTCGTGAGGAAGAGAGACAGTGTTGCTGGTTCAGTACCGCGAAATATGAAGAACGCTGATTACAGAAAATATTTCACATGTTGTAAATGAGATCCTTCGTTACTGTACATACGTACATAGAGTTCAAGTCACTCTTTTTGGCTGGTCAGTCCCGGTTTCACAGCTGTACAGAGGACAGTCGGCGAGCCTCACGCATGTGCAATTGATACGTGAGTTTTCAGTTCCGTGGATAGCAACCCACGTATCAATTACACATGCCTGAGGTTCGCCACCTGTCTTCTGTATGACTGCAAAATCGAGGCTCACTGGCCAAGAACCGTGGCGTTAACTGTACATGTCTGTGTATTACAACATTATATTAAAACAGGGAGATATTTGTGATAGTATCAGTCATCATCATCATCATCATCATCATCATCATCATCATCATCATCATCATCATCAAATTCTAGCTCCAGTCGCCCGGGTGCTGTTAACGAGCCCTCGCCACCTTTTCCTGTCCATGAATAGTTGGTCTTCATGGGTCCTTCTCCAGTCTAGCCCTTTGTCTTAAAGATCATCCTTGATTTGGTCCAACCATTTCTTCTTTGGTCTTCCTACTGGTCTTTTTCCTGGGATAATCTTGTTGAAATAAGCTTTAGGTGTCCTCTCATCTCCCATTCTTTGAAGATGCCCATACCATCCTAATCGTTGCTTCTGCAAATATTTTGTAGCACTGATATCTATGCCAGCCTCTGTCCTGTTTGTTTCATTCCTTACTTTGTCTCTCCTTGTCCTTTGAAGCATTGTTCTTATAAACTTCATTTCGGATGCCTGAATCCTACTTTCTTCTCTTCTGGACAGGGTGCAAGTTTCTACTCCGTAAGTTAGAATTGGGATGTAGTATGTCTTAAACAGTATATGTTTACACTTCCTGGGCACTTTATTATCCCACAGTAGTGTTCTAACTTGTGCATAGAAGGAGGCTGCATTACTAGTTCTATTTGTTACTTCACTGTTGTTGTTGTTATCCTTACACACTGTGCTACCAAGATATTTAAATTGATCAACAATTTGTAGAGGCTGATTATTCAGGTAAATGGTTGCATTAGACAGTCCTGTTGTCATCACTACTGTCTTACTTTGGCTTATTTTCAATCCATACTCCTTGAACAGCTTGTCCCATGAATCCAGTTTTTCTTGTACCTCTCTGGCACTTTCTCCCCAAATCATGACGTCATCTGCAAAGACGAGGGCATTTGTTTCATTACCCTGTTCTTCTTTTATTCTCTTCAGGATTATGTCCATCACTGTGATGAATAGTAATGGAGACAGTGAACTTCCTTGTTGGACTCCTTGTTTTGTTGTGAACCATCTGCTTTCCCCATTACCTATTCTTACACATGCCCTTGTGTTCTCATACAGCATTCTGATCTTGTTTATCAAGCCTTTTGGGACATTGTGCCTTTCTAAACATTCCCAAATTTTTGATCTTGCAATGCTATCATAAGCTTTTTCTATATCTAGAAATACCATTACTAATTCTTTCCCTTTTTCAAGATGTTTCTCAATAAGCATTCTTGCAGCAAAGATCAAGTCAATAGTACTCCTTCCTGGTCTAAAGCCATGTTGTTCTTCTTCTAAAGCCTTTTCTAAGTGTCTGCGAGTCTTTTCGCAATTATTTTTTCCAAGATCTTTAGACCATGGGATAACAAAGTAATTCCACGATAGTTCTCACACTTTTTCCGGTTTCCTTTTTTAAACAATGGCACTATTACACCTTTAGACCAGTCATCAGGGATCTTATTGTCCTTCCATATAGCATGTAATACTCTGTACAACCATTGTATCCCATTAATTCCTGCTGCTTTTATCATGTCTGAACTTACTTCATCAACTCCAGTGGATTTCCCTTTGATCATAGCTTTTAAAGCTTCTTCCACTTCAGACCAGGTTGGGGGTGGTTCTTGGTGGTTTTCATCATTGGCCCTTAAATTGATGTTCGTGTCCCCACTGTCATTATTAGATGCATCATTTAACAGTTGATCAAAATACTGTCCCATTAATTTCCTGATTTCATTTATGCTTCTTATCACTTCTCCATTATTTCCTTCCAAAGCTGTAACTGATTCCTGTTGTCTTTTATTGTTTTTCACAGTTTTATATAGTAATTTCTTATTACCTTGTGTATCTTCCTCCAGTTTCTTCGCAAATTCATCCCAAATCTTATCCTTCTCTTCATTAATTATGCGTTTAACTCTTAATTTGTGCTCTCGATATTCTTGAGCAAGTGATCTGATTTTATCCTCATTTGTCATTCTTTTGTCTCTCCACTTCTAATTTTCTCTTTACTTTGTTCCTTAATTGAATTATTGTCTTGACTTCCTTATTCCACCAGGCAGTCTCTTTATGTCGAACTTTACTACTTGTTTCGCCACATAATTCTCTAGCTTCTTCAACTAAGACATTTCGAAAATTTTGCCACTCTTCCTCTGCACTTTTGGTATCAGTTTTTGGAACTTTTCCTAAAATTCTTCTTGAAATTCCTCATGTTTATCAGATTTCTCCAGCTCCCAGATCTTTATCTTTTGTTTCTTTTCCATCTTATAATTAATCAGTTTAACACCAGTTATACTAACTAGAACAAGCCTATGGTCACTGTCGAGACTTTCACTGGGAACGACTTTGACATCCACAACTTGTTTTCCTGCTTCACCGGCTGTTATTACAAGGTCTATCATTGATCTATGTCTTCCATCTCAGCTGTATCTAGTTACTCTTCTTAAACCAGGTATTTTGAATTTGAAGACTATTTCGACTGCACATATCAAGCAGGTCTTCCCCTTCTAGATTTCTGTTTCCATAACCAAATGGGCCAATCACTCTTTCTACATCCTCCCTTTTGCATCCCACCTGAGCATTTAAGTCACCTATTATCATAATGTTCTCCTTATCCAATTGGTTCTCAAGCTGTTCCAAGAACTTCTGTTTCTCTTCATCCTTGCACCCCGTTTGTGGGGCATAAACCTGCACTAGGGTTGGGATTTTTTCGTTTGATGGTACCTCTAATCTAATGATTCTGTCGCTAATATATTTAATATCTGCAACAGCATCTACTTTCTTACTTAGAATAAAGCCCACTCCATTATGTGACCCTTTCCATTTACCACACCAGTAAAGGGTATATCCTCCTCTTAAAATTTTCTTCCCTTTCCTTTTCCATTTGGTTTCGCTCAGACCCAATATATCCAGTTGCCTTCTTTCCATCAGATCTACAAGTTCTTCACATTTTCCAGTTAATGTCATTACATTCAGTGTTCCTATTCTCATTTTGGGTTTATCTTTCTTTATTCTGTTTTTTTCCCACAGCCTTACATTGCATAACATCAGGCTGGATGCCATCATTCCTGTCAACTGTAAAGCGTGTGAGCTGTCCATTTTGGGTATTCTTCTTTCCGAGGCTCGTTTTAACATTGAAAGCGCATAACTATTTACTCCTTTATTGGCTTGCTAGGCCTAACATATTGGAGGATTTTCTGTCAGGGTTGTCTCCCTTAGCCTTTGGTATTCCACTACCACACCTACAAGGCAGCAGGTTGTACTCATATTTAACCCCTGAGTACTGGGTCGCCTCTTCCGCCATCTTCACTGTACCAAAGTCCATCTTCTCCACTGCAGATGCCGTTGAGGTCTTCGCACGTAACCCTGTGCACGGGGCCTATGTTATACCCCATAGGACTGGGTCCTCACCAGAACTTAGCCGTTACTGTAGTTCCATGGTATATTACAGTACCGTTGCCCACCCCCACGACGTGGACGTGCCTGGCAAGAATTATCCATGTAGCCAATTTTAATTGACTCATGGACCGGGTTAAGGAGCTGTCTAAATCCAGCCTCCAAGGCTGTATTTAAAATAAATATGCTATATTGGAGTAACTTAGTTAATCATCAGGTGCAGACAAGTTGCAATGATCGTAAATATCAGTTCTTTTAGCACTTGACTTGAGCTGGTTTCCCCCTCCCCACCCCTTTCGAATATACTAGCTTCATTCAAGGAAGAGAAGCTTTTTCTTAAGAAGGAAATTCCTTCCTCATAATTATAATATTGATAAATACGCTGTCAAATTGAGTCCTTCTGAAATTTACCCGGTGATGATTAAGGGTCAGCTCGTGGTCAGTGTGTAGCACTGCAGATAGTGAAGTATCAAGTTCAAAATTAGTATTTCTCTTTAGTCACATATTTCATGGTTATTTCCCACATTCAAAGCATCACAAACTATCTATCACTTTTGTAACAAGAACAAGGGGCCTTCCACTATAAATAAATTCACGGCTTTGACTCTTATAGCGCCAAGTTTTTCTTTGATTGTGACAAACCGATGATCATATTACTAGTCGTAGGCTAATTTGGCTTGTTGTTAATCGCACATACACAAAGCAACAAACTCAACGTAACCTGTACTAACACAGAGCAACTGGGCTACAGAAAAGAGACTTGGCAAAAACTTGCAGAATTCAAAGAATCGCTTACCAGCAAAACCGCTGATTGGAGGTAAGTGACAAAGGAGTTCGAGTCTCTCCCAGCTTTGCCAACATAGGCGGAATTCCACTGCGATCAAAGGATATAGGTCTTGTGACTGCAAACCGTCGGAGTAATAAAATAGCATGAAATGGGAAGGAGGGTGTGAGATTATCACGTTACATAGTTAAGACATTGGAGAAGAATTACAATCGTGGCAAGTTTCAAGGATCTATTAACAGCTTCTCACTGCCGTAGGTTGGCTACAATGGTCTCTTCTCCCCTTATTCCACCAGTCCTAAAAGTCAGGGCCGCAGATCCAGCGGCTGGACTTTACTCTCATATTTGTGGAATACCACAAGTATGCATTAAATGTTTTGCATACAACACACAACAATTTCAAATATTTCATTATTAATGCTGTATTGTTAACTTAAGTTTGGTGCTTTTCAGTCGGTCAACACGAATGTACCCAAAAGAGTTGGGTTATACCCTAATCCTGAAAAAAATACATGAGATTAATAATTTCGGGTATAACCCAACTCTTTTGGGTACATTCGTATTGACCGACTGAAAAGCACCAAACTTTAGTTTACTAAGGCAACACTGAAAAATGGCTTCAAACCTCACAATGCTGTACTGTTATTAAAAATGTCATATGAAGTATCTTTAATTCCGTTGGGTTGCGTATACGGCCAACGTGGATCCACACGATGGGGGCAAAGGCCTTTTGCCCACCCACTGATGGTCTCCCACGCTTGAAGAATTACGGCATTCTGAAAAAGAATCAATTCACTGATCTTTTTCAGATCTTTGGATGAAATATTGATTTGCATACTGTTTTATCACAGACTGTGCTACCCAAAGAAGTTGGAGAAAAATAATTTTCCCATATCTACTTTACTTATTATGTCTACTGTACAACACAACTTGCTTTGCTTGAGGTGCTAACTCCTCTTCAGGGATATGTTTCGGACTTCCAAGCAGTCCGTCTTCAGCCTAGTTCAGTAAATTTATAGTAAAAAGATATTCACCTTGTTGGTCACACGCGTTAAAATACATAAATGAGGATGAAATGACACTGATTGGTGAATGAATAAAAGTTCTTTTAAAAAACTATTAAAAGAAATTTAAAAGATGGGTAAAAGTTTAAAATAAGTCACTCTGATTATCCGGTGCAGACAAGATTAGTGGCCCAAGTATCTGGAAGGCTATGCTTTACTGAGGAATTCCTCTCTAAACCTTACTTTCCATACACAAGTGATAGAAATATTTCATGCTGTGGTCAAGACTCCTGCAGTCCTCCAACGTGCCTCAAGTAATAACACACTTCAGCGCAATAGGTACTACTGTTGACACCCGGGGGGGGGAGAACAAAAAATATAATGTACAGTATGTACCGGTATGTCATTTTTATTTTAATTTTCGAATGTAAAACTGTTTATGGTGAGAGTTTGTTTTCCGTGGGGGAGGTTGGTCTTCCGTTGCTAAAACATTGAGGAGATCACGCTCCCTTAGGAAATTACTTACATGGACAGTAAATGACCCGGCACTGGAAGAAAAGAATGAAACATGAACTATATGGTTGCTAACTCTCGCCACTTGTTCAAATCAGGACATGAATGTATGTGTTTATGTGTGAAAACCGTGAAAGGAATTTTGGGGAAGCAACTTTCATCTCGCCCTTAGGTATATTTATGATGATAATTGTTGTTTTAAGGGGCCTAACATCTAGGTTATCGGCCCTAGGTATATTTAATGGGGACACCTTGACATTATTGGAAGAAACCTGAATTGACATTATTGGAAGAAACCTGAATTGAAATTTGCCATCTCTTATGATTAAATGTAGCATATTTGTGTCAATCAAATACTGATCAATGATGCATGGAAATTTGTTCCCGAATGTGTTAAATAAATGATTCCATGTAAATCCACAGTGCCTTGTGTGTAAATGTAGCCTAAATTGGATTTTGTAATATGGTTTAATCAAGTTCTGTTTTGCTGTTGATTCGCTGTGTGTTAAGTGTTAACTTCAATTACTTTGTGTTGCAGGTAATCCATTGCACAGGCCATGTGCTTACAGGAGCTAACTGTAAGAAGGAATTGAAATCAGCTGGTACAGATTCAAACACTGAAACCAACTCAGAGAACCAGCAACATTGTTTGGTGGCCATAGGGGAACCTATACCACATCCATCAAACATTGAAATTCCTCTTGACAAACAAACTTTCCTAAGCAAGCACAGCTTAGATATGAAATTCACATATGCAGATGACAAGTAAGTTCAGATGGTGGAAATCGCACACATGGGGTTAGCTTGTCTAATTAGCCACAATATTTCTTCTAAGTTTCAATGCTCTCTGATCTATGTTGCATCCATTTACAGCCTGGGGACATTGTAGACTTCAGCCCCCTTGTGTATATCAGTCTGATAACCTGTGGAGTTGCGCTGTATGTATTAGTAATAAATAGAGCTAGGAAATTCAGGTGCAAAATTTTGGTAAAAAGGTTCAATTTTTAGTGAATATATTTATACAAATATTCCAAAAACCAAGGGAATCCCCGGCCATGCCCTTTGCGTAAATGCATACCTGAAACAAAATCCCTTAGTCATAGCCGCACAGACATTGGGTAAGTCCCCTCAAATCTTCACATGTGGAGGTGTCGAATGTGGTTTCACACAACACGTGGAGGTGACTGACTACCCTGGAACCTGGGTGATAAAACCCATGAATTACGGTACGCTAGACAGCAGGAGGGATTTTCCCTGGCCGATATCAACCTTTCATTGGCTGAAGTGGATATTTCTCTCATCCTATCCAATTACAGTATATTCATTTTGCAGCAATGGAAAACATATTATCGATATCGATGGGAGATGCAAGAAACTCCAGATTTGTTGCTGTAACACGTTTATAAAATTCTCCAGATAGGGACATGTGGTAAAAAATAAAATCTTGCCGCCATTTTGAATTAAAAGTCTCTAGATCTGACGACAAAGTAGCCAAGTTGGTCACCCTAATTGCTCGGTAGCTGCTGTCATGGCATGCAGCTTTGGGATAAGGCAAGTTTTCACGCTTCAGTCTTCTTGCAGCTAGCGGGCCAGCCGAGTTGGCTTAGCCTAATGGAACTGCAGTAGATGAGCCACAAAATGTATTAAAATATGGAAAAAGTGCTGACATTGAGAAAGGGTGCCATAGGTGCTTGCATTGAGAAAAGGTGCAACCAAAACTCAATTAGGGGTGTTCGTTTAATGTTTTCTTTGCAAGACGTGCTAATTTGGGAACTTCAATAGAAAAAAGATAGTTAAGGTGCAGCCTCTAAACTTCCTAGCTCTAGTAATAAATTATGGCTTAGAAAAAGGAAAAGGCCATGTTCATGCCCCTTCAAAATATGCTATCCCCATATTTGTTTGGAGTTGAACTGAAAGACTATTAAAAACCATTTCAGGGATGACTGACCAAATCCAAACCTACTGTTATCCAAGTGTATGGATAGAAACTGTGGCCTGTTGGCTGACCTGGCCAGGGGTCCTAGACATTCTACTTTCATTGGGGCAACCCCAGTTTTCTGAGTTTTTCAGACTTCCATCCTGGTGTCCCAAGAGATTCACATAGTAATTTTTAAATTCCCTTCTGCATATCTTACTACCACTTTTTATAATAAGTGCTGTGCTTCAACAAAAGCCAGTTCATTAAAAATGTGGACTTGCTGAAAAAGAACAAATAAGTTACAAACTGGTTGTCAGCAATGGCCAATAGAGATTGGTGATAGGGTAGTGATAGAACAAATGCACACTGAATGCAATGCCAACTAATAAAACACACCACGAGTAGCCTATGTGTCATGTTTCTTCAGTTAGAAAGAAAGTCTTGTTGATAAATATTGTCAGGCTCAAATACAATAAAGATCTATCACCTAAGTGATGTACTCATAAGAGGATAACGATCACTTAGTTTAAATGCAATGATGGAGGTACGTGTGTGCTTCTGTCTCACTTTGTCCCAATGCTTCAATAGGGCAAGTATATTCCTAGATTAATTGATTTGTGGACTAATTAGGGGAAGGGCTTTCATCTAGACAGAGTTCATCAATGCTACCAATAAAACACGCATATGTAGTGCTCTGGTTTATTTATACACCATCGAAGAAGATCCATCCATCAGACAAATGCAAAAAGCTGATGATGCAATATCACCCACCAGCTAACTACTGCTCTAAACAAAGAATTAATAGTAATATGGATCCTCCTAGTTAATTGGTTTAACACTTATAATTTGTATTCGATGGCTTGTTTTATTTGGAGTACCACTTCCTGAACGAGTTTCCCAGTGTTTCAAGAAATGGGAACCACGAATGTTTCATGTTCTTATTTTGTAGTTTTAGTTATGCTTTCAGTTGAAACCCCACCTTCCTCTGTTTCCTCATTCCCTATGCCTTGGAACGATCGATAGCTTTGACTTCTCCATGCTGATTGAATTGTAAATCTGGTAAGGGCAAAGATATTCCATATTGATGATAGAGGCTGTTCCACCCCTTAAAACAACAATCATCTTAATCGTTATTATCATCATAATAGGGATGATCCCACGCTATTCTCAGTTACATCCGACAAGTTCCTGTCTTTGTATTATAGCAGGATGCTTTTTTTATTATGGAAGGATTCCTCGCCAATTAGAACTAGCTATAACATAATTTATAATTCTGTACTAAAAAGTGTCAAAATATGTACACATATATGTGAATATATTTTGCAAAGTATGGAAAAGTATTTATTTTACATTTAAATACAGTGAAACCTCTCTTAACGGACACTCCTCTAAGGCGGACGGACACCCCTTCATAACGGACGATTTTCTAGATCCGTGACGAAACCCCTAATAAGTATATTAGTAATTAATCTCTCTTATTCGGACATCACTAATACGGACACGGACACCCTGGCCGCATTTTAAAAAATCAACCACTCTTACCGAACACTTGTTTTGAAAAGACATCACATCTCTGTAGGTCTATTAGTCTTGAATGAACACTCTGTTGTGTTAATGTACTTTCGACACATCCTGTGCTTCCTGGAAGCCAGTTAGCGCTGACCTCCCCATCCTCGATCTTTTGCACTGCTCCAAAAATATACCTAGGCCTAATGGTATCGCTTTCATTGTTCTCTTGAACTTGAAATGGTCAGGATAAGGGAATTCATACTTTCACTATCTGGTCACTTTTACCATGAAACTTCTTAAATCTATTGTAGGACCTGTGTGTTAGAGTAACAAGTGAGTGCATTTGAAATGGCTCCTCATAAAAGTTTAACTTTAAAAGAGAAAGTAGACATCGTTGTTTATCACAAACTTGAGAAGTGTGGTGTATGGAAACCATGTGAAGTGTTTAAGATTGGAAAGGCACTGGCAGCAGAAATTGTGAAAAAACAAGAAGAGATTATTAAGATATGGCATCTTAATGGTAATGAGCTGCAAATTAAGACAGGTTCAAAGTGGTAATGATGCTGTTGTTGATAATTCAGTGATAGGGTGGTTCAGCAAAAGAAGAAGCCAGAACGTCCTTGTGTCCGGACTAATGATACAAGCCAAAGCATTGGATTTCGCGGTGAGATTTCAATGCCTCGAACGGCCGGCTCGAGAATTTCCGAAAGCTCGACGGTATAAAATTTAGAGCAATTTGCGGAGAATCCTCCACTGTTGATATGGATAATGTTTCGAGCTGGGAAGAAAAATTGCCTTCCATCACTGACAGAAAACATTTCAAATGTGGACGAAACTGGACAGTTTTACTGCGCGTAACCCTACGTTTTCATGCAAGTACACATACTGCACAAGTACATGTGTCAAATTGCAATCATTTTCTCTAACCCTCTAAAATAGTGGACACCCCTCCTTAGCGAACAGTATTTACGGTCCCAAGGGTGTCCGTTATAGAGAGGTTTCACTGTATGTACCAATATAAGAAATATGGAAAAATATTGAAAGTAAATTTGTTTAATTTGATTAGAGGACAACATAATCGATGGAGATAGTTAAAAAATTTGTCTATCTGGGTAATAAAGAAATAAGTAAATACATATAAATCCTAGCTCTGGAGTTACACCTTGAGGTAAAAGTTTTATAGTTGTGATACTGTGGAGAAGTAATAGTAGAATGGGGGTGAGGAGGAGGGATGGAAGAAAACTCAATGTTGCCTTTTAGCGACTGGAGGACAGTAAAGTGTGGAGTTCATGCATACATATTGTTTCCTGTACATTTCTCCCATTAGAAAGTGTTTCTTGTACAGGCTTCTGGCCTTTCCTTCCAGTTTCCAGATGTCTACGATGAACATTAGTAATATTCAGATTTGAACATTCCCTATTCGCGAACCAAGCCCACAGCAGTGAGACTGGGGTTTAATTTGCTTCCTGAAAGAAAAGTTATATTACTAGGAATCCGTTATCTTTTTCCTGCGATAGTTTCCTCTTCTTTTTTTTCTGTGTAATTGAGCCAGTTTGTTTATGCCACTGAATGATTCTAATTATAGTACCCACATAGACACCAAATTACTTTGTGACGTGGAAGTATTCTGAGATAATGTTACATTTGCACTATGCTTCCTGGGAGTCATATCCATTGAGGACATAGGTATTACTAATCACATGAGGAGACCTCAAAATTCGTCAAAGGTGATGCACATCAAGATAATTTCACTTTTAATCTAAAACAATGCACATCAGTGCAATGAATACATAGTCATACATAGAGAATATGCAATGTGTAATGCACTGTTGCCAAGCATTGGGAAAATTATATTACAAGAAACAACCTTGTTCCAAAAAAGATGATGTATTGGTTTCTCTAGGTTTATGCCGTGTCTTGTGTGGGGTTTCGCCTAGGAACACCAAGCTGGATCATCAGCAGGCTCTGTGGTGATCCGGGCATGAACACAGAGAGCCCGCTGATGAGCCAGCTTGGTGTTCCTAGGTGAAACCCCACACAAGTCACGACATAAACCTAGAAAAGTTGCTGAGTTTTAACCTTGTTCCTGTTAATTCGTAGGACACTGTTGTGTGAAAGTATTGGAAATATTCATAATTCCTGGTATGTTCCAGTTATGTTTACATTAATTTATCATCTTGCTCCTTGTACAATCTGGTGCTGAATTATTGGTTCGTAGTGTAGTCACGCCCTAGTTCGTGAACCGTGGGCAGCGACTGAGTGGCCTAGTAAGTGGTCCTGACAGTCGGTATCCAGTTACTATGGAATAGGAGTGGGCATCTTGGACATATTCTGAGTCGTGGCCCTCCTTGTGCTCACATGGCTAGGACTACCCAATTCACTTGTTTGTTCCTTGAGGTGAAACTCATGGGGCCCTGTGTAAGTGAGGCTAGCAACCTGCTTCACTTATACTCTCTAAACCTGCTAAAATGTCATGAACAAGCCTGGGACCTATGGGAGAGACGGAGTCCTACTCCCATCTGGCAGATCAGGAACTCCTTGGGAACGAACTGCTATTCGATGGGGTGCTATTAATATCGAGGGTGGTTATGGAAGGAAGAAAGTAGAGCTAGCTGAGTCAGCAAGTAGGATGAGATTGGATATTCTAGGGATAAGTGAAGTTCAGATAAAGGAAGATCAAGAGCAGGAAGTAGGAGGTTACAAGGTATACCTGTCGGGTGTAAAATTAGGCCGGGCTAAGTGGGGAGTAGGGCTGTTTTGGTCAAGAGAACATTAGAGCATAGCATAGTTTCTTTGAGGTATGTAAATGAACTGTTAATGTGGATGGGTTGGGTATGTAAGGAAATCTGGTCAGGATTGTTTCAGTGTATGCTCCATGTGAAGGGGCAGATCAGGACAAAGTAGACAGATTTTATGAGGCACTGACTGATGTGGTGGTGAGTGTTAACAACAAAGATAGTGTAGTACTGTTGGGAACATATCTGAACATATGCAGCAGGTACTTGGACCACAACAAAACCCGATGAAAGCCGAATCCAAGGAGCCGAGATGAAGTTCCTTAGAGGAATAATTGGGAAGACACAGAGGGATAAAATCAGAAATGTGGACATTAGGGAGAGAACTGGGTTCCCAAAACTGCAAAACAAGATAGAGACCAGTAAGCTGAAGTGGTACGGAGAAATGATGAGCATGGAAGAATATAGAGTACAAAAAAGAATATTTATGGAGAAAATACCGGGAAGAAGACCATGAGGAAGGCCAAGAAAGAGGTGGATAGATACGGTGAAGGAAAGCATAGAGAAAAGAGGAGTAAAAGAGAAAGAAGTATCGAAAGAAGGAAATAAATGATGGAGGGATAGACAACTGTGGAGGTCCTTGATTCGCAACCCGACCCAGGGAACTGGAAACGGGAAATGAAGAGGAAGAAGAAGAGTACTTTTGGGGGATTTCAATGCTAGGATAGGAAATAGAACGGAGGGATATGAGAAGATAATGGGTAAGTGGGATGAGGATAGGGAAGCAAACACCGATCGGAAATATTTATTTGACTTCTGTGCTATCATGGGGTTAAGTGTTGCAAATTCATTCTCGAAACCTAAGGAGATTAATAGATACACATGGGAGGGTAGAGGAACCACATCAAAAATAGACTTATATCATTACTGACTGCGAATTTAGGAAATTGATAATGAATTGTAGGGTATTCAGGGCCCTTTCTTTTTTTTTTATATGAATCAACTTACAAACTGATTTGCTGTGAATTAAGCATAGTTAGACATAAATTGCAGAAAGTGAGGGCTGTTTGCAGATGGATTAGGGTTGAAATTCTTCAGAATAAGGAACTTGGACAGAAATACTTGGAAATGATTGATGAGAAATTTCAGAGTAGATGATAAAGGATTGCAGGACATTGAAACAGAGTGGTCAGGATACAGGGATGCAGTACTAGAAGTAGCAAAGGCACGTCTTGGGATAACAGTGTGTAAAGACAGGAAATAGCACACATCTTGGTGGAATGACATAATGAAGCCTGTCTGTATAGATAAAAAGAAGGCTTAAAAAAATGGCCCAAAACAAGGAATCAGACAGAGAGTAGTAGAAAGGAAGAGTCCAAAAGGAAATCATGGGAGGAATTTGGAGATAAATAAGAAAAGTTAGGTCAAGCGTCAGGAAAGCCTTTCTGGAGTGTTATAAAGAATCTTAAGAAAGGAGGAAAAAGCGAAATGAGCAGTGTTCTTGAGAATTAAGGGAAACTCATTGTAGTTACCGAGGAAGCACTGAGAAGATGGCAGGAATACTTCGAAAACTTGCTAAATATTAATGGAGACTTATCTGGCAAGTTCTTATAAATTTTTAATCAAGGTACAGGGAAGATAGCAACAATTATAGAGGCATTTCTTTGATAAATGTCCTGGGCAAAGTGTGTACTCAGGGATTGTAGAAAGGAGAGTTCGATCATTAGCCGAGAGTAAGATGGATGAGAATCAGTGTGGCTTTAGACTACGAGGGTGTCAAGATCAAATGTTTAGTTTGCGCGAAGTTATTGAGAAATGCTATGAGAGAAGTAGACAGTTGCGTTTGTGTTTTTAGATCTAAAGAAGGCATATTATGAAGAGTACCCAGAAAGAAGATGCTGAGCATCCTGAGGGATTATAGTATCCAGAGAATGCTGCAACTGGCAATCAAAAGTATTTATGTTGATTATCAAACTGCAGTGAGATTTCATGGTAGGATGAGTTCTTAGTTCAAGGTTGTTCCAGGAGTGAGACAAGGCTGTAACCTCTTACCACTGCTGTTTATTTTTATATGGACCATTTGCTGAAGGGCATAAACTGGCTGGGTGGGATTCAATTAGGTGGAAACCAGGTAAGCATTCAGGCCTATGCTGATGACCTGGTTGTAATGACAGACTACATTGAAAGCTTCTTAAGTTAATATGATAGAACTTGAACAGAAATGTATGGAATTTGGTATGAAAATCAGCATTTCAAAAACAAAGGTTATGATGGTAAGGAAGAAATGCAAGAAAATAGAATGTCAGGTAGGAGGAACTAAATTGGAGCAGATGGAACATTTTAAGTACCTAAGGTGAGTATTCTCTCAGGATGGTAGTGTGGTGAAAGAAATTTAGTCGAGGTGCAAGGAAGCAGTGAGTACTTGGTTGTACTCTACAGTATCCTGCAATAAAGGAGTTACTGTAGCAACAAAACTCCCCCTTCATCACTCGGTATTTACACCGAACTTGCTGTATGGAAGTGAGAGCTGGGTAGATTCAGGATTTCTGATATACAGAGGTAACTGATATGAGGGTAGATTGAATGATTGCTGGATCAAATGTATGGGAGCAATGGCAGGAAGGCTCTCGTAATTAAGAGATAAAGGCTGAGTTAGAAATGAACACGCTAGATGAAGCTGTTTGTATGAACCGACTCGGATGATGGGGTCATGTGAAGAGAATGGGGGAGGAGAGATTACCTGAGGGGGTAATTGAGTTCGGTTGTAGAGGGTAAGAGAAGCAGAGGTAGACCTAGGAGGCAATGGTTCGATTCAGTATTGAATGATTTCAAGGTGAGAGGTACACAAGCAGAGGAGGCGACTTGTTTGCAAACAGAGGCTTGCAGACTAGACTGGACGCTGAAAATCTTAACAGTTTCAAATGAAAATGTAATGTATTATCATAAATGCACACGATTTTGCAAAACATAAAATAAATTCATAAAATAAACACATTTCATTTTGTGCAGTAATCTATGATAGGGTTTACCTCGATAAACAATTAAATAAGATGGTAATCAGTTTCGGTTATAGAGCTCTGAGACGGAAGTCTGATTTGGTTCCTGGTTGAATTTCGTCTTGCATACTTTGTGGTGGTAGCCATGTGTGCAGCCAAAGAGTTTATAAAATGTCGTAGATCCTGATTCACATTTTATGTCCAAGCTCCGTTTGTCATAGTCTCAGTCGAGTAGAACTCGGTCCAATTTTCTTCTCTTTTCAGGGTCTTCTCTTCTAGTGACCTCTTTCAGGTGGCTGTAGAAGGCAGATCTAACTTTAATTGTAATTCCTCCAATAGAAAGGGATCTCCACAGCTTTGCTTATCCCAGGTGATCTCAATCCCATATGTTGGTATCAGTAAGATTTTGGCATGGAATCTCGTTATGGTATTGGTGTCAAATGTAGCTTTTGTAGTTGCTGCTGGTCGTTGGCTTGTGTGGATCCTGAAAGAGTTAATTGTCATTTTTCACTGTCAAGCAGAGGTATTAACCCTTTCCACTCGTGTGTCCACCTGAGATCAACAGCCTTCACTTAGCGTTATGTCTACTCTGAGTCGATATAATGTTTCGTCGCTTGTTCCTAGATTACCTGGCATGCCAGGGCTTTTGTACTTCTTTTGGTAAGTGCTGGTCCCTTCCGGAAACCGAAAGAAACCAAACAAGAGTGTTTTAGTTTCTCTTTGCTCGGCAAAACTGCTCAGTTTCCTTGACATGGAAAGCAGTCGCGGTGAAGCAACATGGCGGCGCTCACTCTGACCGAAGCTTAGATTCTGGCATCTATTTTGACTGATTTTCATGATAGTGCCACCATGAAAGTGATGAAATTTTTGAATCTGGCAATGAAACTGATATATCTGTGAGTGATTCAAGTGATGATAGTGATATCAGTGTCACAAGAAATCATGGAGGAGGCAATAATATTATGAGAAGCAACCAGGGCTCCATCCAGGCATTTGCTTTGAACGCTTCCACACACTTGAGACATACCGTTCTGAAAGTTCAAAACATTATTTTGTGTCCTGTAAATACCATACATTCATTAATTTTGTAGTTCCTTCCGGTATATATTATTACAACCACATGGTGGCCACTACTCCTGGAAAACTCCTGGATTTTTATTAGGTCTGGAAAACTCCTGGAAAATAACGAAAAATTTGAAAACTCCTGGAAAATAGCCACTGTTAATTAATTATAGAAATCTTTCCATCCACTGCTAAAATTCCCAGTCAGCTCTTAGTCCTTGACGTCATGATATTGCGGCTGGGGTAGCAAGGGCCGTCTAGTGGTCGCTCTGCAAACCCTGCTCGGCTGCCCATGTGCGCCTTCCCCCTCCCCTCACCCCTCTCCCTGGATCTGCGCGGGGTGGCTGCTGCAGCGGTAGCACCCTCACATGACGGTGTCATATAATTTGCTTATTTTTAACAGGAAATTTATGTGCCGTGTTTTATCTTAAATCATACTCCCGCTACAGTTTTGGGTGAGCACTCTTATCGTTAACAAAATAAATTTCCTCAGGCTACCTGTTTCTGTGTGGGAGAACACGCAATAGTATTTTTGTAAAACATATTTAGTATAGACAACTTCACCGCAATAAAATTGCAGGCGACATTCTTTTCTCTTTTTTTTAAGCGGATATTGTGAGTCACAAAGGCTTTTTTAAAACAACAATTCGATCATTTGTGTGTAGGCTTGCGTATCAGTAATGCAATCACCACTAATTTTTGTCAACATCTGTATAAGTAAACCAAACACAACTGCTTTATTTTGGTCTTAAAGTAGGCAACCGATAAAGCCCCCCCCCTGACTCTCACTTACTTTTAAGTCTGGAAAAATGAGAATTACTCCGAGAAAATTCCTGGAAAACTCCTGGAAAATCGGTTGACAGATTTGAGTGGCCACCATGCAACCAGTACTTAATACCAGGTTTTAAAATATGAAGAATGCTGACAGAAATAAATAAGAGTTGGGAGAAATCAGGACTTACAATAATTCGAGTGGAAAGGGCTAAAACTGTTTACATTTCATATAGTTTTTGTTTCTGAAACTTTCTGTTTTCTGGGGCAAACTATTTGCCCTTCCTGAAAATCATATACTCAACCTTCGCTGCCATCTGCCCTTTCCTCTAGAACGTGGATGGCCTTTTCGTCCCTCAGCAGAGCAGTACTCATTAAATCGTGCACCACGGCTGCGTGGGCAACTGCAACAAGTCCAGAAATCCCAGATTCGAAGCCTGGTGCTGACAGCGGCTATCCTGAGATTGTGTTTTCCACACTCCCTCCAGGCGAATGTTGAGATAGTACCTTACGGGGCCCCTACCCCATCCCTGTCCCAAATATAGTTGCATACACTACTACAGTCATCACATAAATACAAGTAACCAGACACATTCAACCCACACCCTACTACATGGGCTGATGACCAAGAAGTCCCAAGCCCCTAGAATGAATTTTATTAATGCAGCCAGTGGCCATTTATTTTATTTTCAGGACATCTCAGGGAAAGGATTTTGGAACGTAATCGGCCGTGGCTCTATAGAAAGGAACAACAACCACGCCCTTTTCTAGCACTGCAATATCATGAAATCCCAAGATCAGGTCGTCTACATAAATGTATATCTTGATGTCTTGTGACTAGTCTGATTGCTCGGACAATACCACAGTGCGTGGTGAGGTTGAAAAGAAGGGGCCTTATTGGGTCTCCCTGGAGTAAACTATTCATCTTGATAAAACATGATATTGTTACGTTGTCGGAAATTTGCATATTGTTACTCCTTCAACATATTGTGGATTAGAATTGAGAGTGCTTTGTTTTCCTTCACTATAGCATCTAGTTTCGTGGAGATGATGGTCCTACTCGGAGTGCTGAAGCCCTTCACGAAGTATATGAATACTGTGTGGAATTTTCCTTGATGTGTTTTAAGGATGTCATCTATGTTATCAGAGATTTTTGATAGCCTGATCATGTTTCTTCCTCTTCTAAAACCAAATTGCTCTTCTCGAGTTTTACTTTCAATTTCTTTGGCAAATCTTTTGGTCATAGTCTTCAATAGGGTATTTTCTAAGGCTATCCCTCTGAAGGAGTTTGGATCGCACAGATCTCCTTTCCCTTTTTAGAGCATTTTTATTATGAGTTTTCCACGTCATTGGAATGTCCTCGGATCGCAGGCATAGATTCATGAGAAGTGCTGTAAGTTATTTTTAAGTCATGTTCTTCCAATTTGTAGCATGGAACTTCCTCATTTTACAATAGTAATTTTTACTATTTTTCATTTAAGCTATTTACAAATTTTTGTTGTTAATATATTGGTTACCAGGCTAATATATATATTTTTTAAAGCTTATCGAAAGTTCTTTCATGCACCTCACAGTTTTATTCTCAAAATCTTAAAATGGCTTTATGCAGTGTGTGATATGTATTAGTTATTATCTGTTCCACTCACTAAAAATTATCTTTGAATCTGACAGGAATCTTCAACCACAGTCTCAAATATCCGTTTCTCACTTCTCGAAACCTGAAACTCACAATTTGCTTCATCATTGATCCCTCCCCAAGCCATCACAGCCTCCATTGAATGGTGTCCTTGCAGAGAAAGTGCAGGGTGAATAAAGTTCACCAGTTCTTCTTCAGACTTTCTCCCTTCCATCTGGTGCCCTCCAACCAAATATGGATTCATCTGTAAAGAGCACTAGTAAACCACATGCGAAAGGCACAGTGGGCTATTCCCTTTTGATCAGAGGCCCTGTAGTGGGCCTCTTCGATTGTAAATTTCCTTCATACAGCCTCCTCCTTACTGTCCTTTCACTGACGCTTGTGTGTCGTTCTTCCTGCAAATGATGACTGGCCACTGTTGTGTTCCGATCTCAAGGAACTTGCACCATAAGGAAATGATCATGCTCAATAGAATTCTCTTGCTATCAGAACCTTGTCTCCTGGTTGAAACTTGCTGAATGTGGTATAATTAACATCAGATTTATATTGTAATTGTCGTGTTTGCTTCACACAAGGTTCGAAAAAAGTGAAATTTAAATTTAACAGACAATATCTGCTGTTTAACTATTTTTGCCATTGAGAGTATACACTGTTTTACAATTCCTTTCGAACGTTGTGTAGTATCCACATGGTATATGTTCAGTACAGTTTTAAAAAATAAGTTAATTTTGATCATATATGACAGACAAAGAGATAAATGATTTCTACGACAGCCTAGAATCAGCGGTACTAAAATACAAAACAAAAAGTAACTCCGTAATCGGGGACTTTAATTGGATGGAAGTGCTCTGAGGAAGAAGAACCGTTAGGGCAATATAGTTACGGATCAAGAAATAAGAGAGAAGATAGGCTTATTCAATTCGCCCAAGAAAATAAGATGTACATACTAAACACGTTTTTTAAGAAGAATCCTTCAGCAAGATGGACATGGAGATCCCTAGATGGAAAAACAAAGAACAAAATCGATTTCTATTGAGTGATAGCAAGGATCTAATTTCGGATATACAAATCGTAAACGGACTGAAGTTTGATTCTGACCACAGGATGGTACGAGCCAAACTCAAGCTCATCGGAAGATACAAAAGAAGACCTTTCAGAAAACCCAACAAACCAAATGCAATTAAAATAAATATAAGTCTACACTGCAGAACACAGTCCACAATGACAACTTTGAGCCGATGATGGAAATACAGAAGATGTCTGACTCAATAAGAACAAGCATCCTTCAATCTGCAAAAGTTGCCTCCGCTAATGAAACGGGGATCAGAAACAGGCACAAACTGAGCAAAGAAACCATTATGTTGATAGAACAATGGGATGAACTAAAACAAGCAGCTCTGGAATCCGAGAGTGTAAAAACAAAATATATCAAAATCGACAAACTAACCAAAGGAGAAATAAGAAAAGATTTCAGAGAGTACAATCTTCACCTGACGAGAAGCATAATAGAAGATTCGAAATCAATTAGAAAGGTGAAAAGAGAATTAAATGTCGGCAAATTCTGGATGACTGGTGTGATAAAAGGAACCGGAGAAAGAACAGCTGGAAGATCAGAAATAATCGCAGCAGCCACAAATTTCTACGAATCTCTTTACAAATGCGACAAGGCATTACATTACGAATACATAAAGAACATAAACACAGAAGAAGAAGAAGAAGAAGTTGAGAAGGCCATAGATGACCTCAAAAATAATAAGACACCAGGAGACGATGGGATAATCAAAAAGTGTTTAAAATGGGGAAAACCACATCTAATAGCATCGCTAACCAACCTATTCAACAAGGTAATAGATGCAGAGTACATACTTAACCAGTGGCTGATAAGTACGATAATATTATTGTACAAGAAGGGTGCACGTGATGATCTAGACAACTACAGACCAATAACACTGATCTCAAACATATATAAAGTGTTTATGATAATCCTAACAAATATTCTTATTAAAATAATGGAAGAAAATCAACCCCCGGAACAAGCAGGCTTCCGGAAAAGCTACAACACAATTGACCACCTACAAGTAGTAAACCAGGTGATTGAGAAAACACTTGAATTCAACCTGAGAGTATATGTTGCATTCGTGGACTATAAAAAGGAATTTGACTCGGTAGAGCACATCAACGTCTTGGAGGCATTGAAGGTAATAGGTGTCAACTTGAAATACATTCAAATTATTGGTCTAAGATACTTGGAAAGCTATGCTAAGGTTAGGACAGAAGTTGAAGGAGAACTCTTCAGAATAGAGAAAGGGGTCAAACAAGGGGATCCCATATCGCCCAAACTTTTCACCTGCGTCCTCGAAATTTTGTTCAGAAAACTAAACTGGGGAAACAGGAACTTCGGAATTAACATTAACGGAAGACGTCTATCAAACCTCCGCTTTGCACATGGCATTGTGCTATTTGCAATGACAGCAAAGGAACTAAACACAATGCTAGGTGAACGAGCGAAGAAGTGGGACTGCAAATGAACCCCAGAAAAAACAAAATAATTACAAATTCCGAAGAGTTACCAATCATAGTGAATGCCACACCTGTGGAATATTGCAGCGAGTATATATATTTAGGTCAAGCAATAAGTATGACACAACAAGCGACCGAGAAATCAAAAGGACGATTGGATTGACGTGGGGAAAATTCTGGAGCCTAAGCTTTACTCTTATGGATAAATCATTGAGCCCTAAATTAAGATTCGATGTACTTCAAAGCTGTGTCATCCCAGTGTTAATATATGGATGCAAAACGTGGTCATTTAGTAAATGTCAGACAAGACTGCTCCAGATCTGTCAACGGAAAATGGAAAGGAGAATTCTAGGCGTTAAGCTAAGCGACAGAATCAGTAACACGGATCTGAGAAAAAGAAGTAGGTTGGAGGACACAGCAACAAGAGCTCGGCAACTGAAATGGCGCTGGGGTGGACACACATCCAGATTGCACCAGGATATATGGGCCTACTCCACGACTATGTGGGATCCAAGAGCTGGCAAGAGAAGCAGGACGCCCCTGTTGCAGATGGTCGGATGAACTTAGGTTCGAGGCAGGTGTTGCGTGGACCAGAAATGTCTTGGCCACTGTGTTACCGCACATGGTGATCATTTCAAATAAGAATATGTTCTTTCTTTAGCATTTTTTTAATCTTCTTTCAGAATACTTGTATAGTATATTAATGGGTTTGCATAGTTTTATTTATTAATATTATGCATTGATATACCAGACCCAAAACAACTATGAACATGGGTTCGCCCAGTAGCGTGCCACAGTGAGACTGGCGGGAGATGACACAGCTCTACACTCGCAGTTTACGCACGACCCTCTCCGTGAACACAAGGCGCTCCGAATGTAAGTGCATGTACGAGATGGAGGGCCTACTAATCATACGAATATCTAGGCTCACAACGGAGTGCGCATATTTTTATAATTGTGATATAAGGCTGATATAAGATTTCACACAAACGTTATTCGTGCATGTGACCACCTACTGGTGTAGCGACCAGCATTCTTGGCTGTGGCCCAGGAGGTCCGGGTTCGATTCCCAGCTCTGCCAAGCAATTTAATTCTAGTCTGAGGGCTGGAATGGGGTACGCTCAGCCTTGTGAGGCAAAACTGAGAAGAGGTGGGTTAGATTCCTACCTCAGCCATCCTGGAGGTGGTTTCTCATTTCTACTCCAGACAAATGCCGGGATGGTTCCTAACATAAGGCCACAGCCGCCTCCTTCCCAATCCTCACCAGAATACAAATACACACTCTCTAATACAGACACCACAGTAACCCAGATTTTCAGACAAGTACATGGGGCTAAAATACCCAGATATCCTAGCTCCTCAAATGGAACAACAAGACCCTTTATAAGGTAATAGAAATACAGAAAACAATTCATTGGGATCAGTTTTTGTTTATTGGTGACCAACTTGTGGTGTACTGGCTAGCACACTTGATGCCCATTCTTGGCTGTCACCGCGGAGGCCTGGGTTCGATTCCCAAAAATGTAATTGTTGAGGGCTGGAACAGGGTACACTCAGCCTCGTGATGCAAAACTGGGAAGATGTGGGTTAGATTCCTACCTCAGCCATCCTGGAAGTGGTCTTTCTGTGGATTCGCAGTTCTACTCCAGGCAAATGCCGGGATGGTACCTAATGTAAGGCCATGGCCGCTTGCTACCCAAATCCTACCTCAATTACAAATACACACACTAGTACAGGCATCACAGTGACACAGGTTATCAGACAAATTCCACACACACCCAAATACACGGGGCTACATGTTACGATATCACAAAGCCCCTAAAACAATCATCAACAACAACAACTCTTGTTTTCACCCATCAGGTCCGGATTTAATTCATTGCTCAATCAAGACATTTAGTTCTGGTCTTAGGGTTAGAACTGGGCACACTATGACTCGTAAGGTAAAACTGTGAAGAGATGAGTTTTATTAGACTCAATTACAAAAAAAAAGAAACTAAGTCTCCCCCACAGCCATCGCAGTGGCACCCTGTGGTGCCCTACATCCTTCATCTGGTTCATTCCGAGCACTGAAAGAAAACAAAAAAAAAAAAACAATTGCCGACATCACAATAACACAGGTTATCAGATTTTGTGTTTTCAACTACTTCTGTATTCAAAGGCTTCTTTTAATGGCCATATACCCTGAAAATTAATATTTCTTGCCTGGCTGTGTAAAACTGTTCGGCTGCCACTCGGCTTGCTAAGGAACATTGTCAGCCTATGAATACAAAACTTCAGCTCACAGCACTTCTTAAATCTTCACCACTGTACCGTGAATTGATACAGCAACACTGTCACTCTTCCTTTCCTTCCCTGACAAATCTAAATATATCGACACCTAAATCATTCTCTATTTAATTATCCTTTCAGTTGAAGGCCAGATGTTATCTCCGAAACGGCTGGTCGTAGCGGCACAGGGTTTGGACAGTCAGGTTCAAAATTTTTAATTCTGTAACATAGGGTCATCAAAATAATTGAAGAATTAATTATTTTTGTGCGCGGAGAGAAATAACTATTTCGCACGGCACAGCGAGCCTAGAGAGTTGAGTTAACTAGGCAACGCCACGTTATGCTATTGGCTGGCGCAGGTGAGCGAGTGAATCTAGCTCCTCCCTCATGTTCACAGTTGTTTTGGGTGTGGTATAGTACTGACAGAACTTATAGCAGTACTATGTAAATAATACGTGCACTAACCTTGCATTATCATTTTTTGTTCCCACTGATTTCAAATGTCCAGTTGTTTAACTTGTATTATCGATGTAATCAAATTATCGTATCAAAATGCCTCATTTTGATAAATACCACATGTAATTACGATTTATCTATTTTTATTTCGATATTACAACATAGACGATAAGGAGGATTTGGGAAGTTTTATTGTGTTGACACCGATGTCGTAAATACATTAATTTGCAAATGGGAACATAGTCCCTGGTGTAAAAATTAAAATGAAACTACAAATTAAAATTTGTATAAAAGGATAATGAGAAACATGAATTTTCTGAAGGGAGGGAGGAAACTTAATTTTAAATGATAAAATACTACTCAACTCTTTCCCTCCAACACACACAAGCTCATTGTTACCCACTAATCTAATCACAACACCTTGCCTGACTAGCTTCTTAAACTTCCTACATTCGGAGGCATAGGACTGGAAATGTCCTGTGACAAACAGCTCTGTTCTGGTTCCCCTCTCCCCGAAAAGAAATAATTGCCCCAGTTATTATTTCACTGACTCTGATTAACACGACAAGAATGATCAAATCGACCCCTAAATACCACCATTTCCAGTCTCCTTCTAATATATCTTCACATGCATTCTCTCCCTTATAAGCTAAATATGTACCCCCTAATCTTACTCTAGGATGTCTTATCAATCAATCTTTCCCAACGCAATTTCTGAGTTTTTCACTCACTCTACTTGCCCTCCTGTGATCCCCATAATGAATCCCTGGGCTTCAATGCTAGCACCTGCATCATCTCGCCTCTTTACGGTACAAGATAATATGTGATGCTTGTTAAAACAAGTGATCATTAGTAACAGTAGCCTAACTCCAATAATAATAATAATAATAATATTGTATGGCCTCGGGTGCTGGATGCAAGCTTTGTTATTGACACCCAGAGGGCAGCTTGCATGTCGAATTTAGTTGTTCCTTGAAGCACTATGAAAGTCAAGGCCTTTCTAGTAGAGAAATGAGGAACTTTGTGTTGGCGGAAAATCTCTAGATTGATCTCCAATTAAATCTATAGTCATCACAGCATTTTATAAGATGAAAACGGATCGTAATTTCAGATTCGTCTCAATTATAAGAATGCCTGAGCCGTGTAGTACACGAGATCTTTCAAATTTCTGTTATTCTGTTACTGTATAGTGTTTACACATATCGTCACCTGTATGCGTACCCAGACTGATAATTCTAGCACAGCCATCACAGCATGGGGCAATTGGAGGAGAGTCCAATCACCACCATAGTGAAGATGAGGTAGAATGAGGAAAAGGTTTAGGAATGAAATTACAAGATCGGGTAAATGGGAAGAACCCAAAACAATAACAACTTTATTCATAACAAAAGTGGGAAACAACAAATAGATTAATAGAAAACAAGCTTATTTAGTACTGAAATCTAAAGCATGAGGGAAGGGGTGGCCCGTGGCCCATTTACAAATGTTTATTATTATTATAAATATATATTATATTGTAAATATAACTAAGCTTAAAGCTTTTAGAAAGAAGTGCTTGTTGTGCTTGAAAAACAAAACTTAATCTCTCACAAGAAAGGTACTAATAAGAGATTTAGCTAGGTTAAACACAGTCTTGATTACGAAAGAACAATAATCAATATGCATAAGTTGAGAACGACCCTAGGTAGGAAGTTAGCTGAGCGAACTGTACCAGCGATAAACAATTTAAAGAGATCTGTGATAAGCTAAACAGAAGTAGTACATAGAAAAGCTTCGATAAGCGCACAACAAGTATAAAGAATAATCAACAAAGTTCACGAGGCACATCTCCAGTTGCTGCTATAATTGAAATGTAGGGGGAAAAAGTGTGATAACGTTAATTAGTTTTAACAATAATTGAGCATGTATTCTTAAATTGGAGTAGTTACAAAGTATTACAAGATGCAACAGGGCAGCTGTGGCTAAAAATTTAAAAACTGTGCCACGCATATAAAGGTAGAGCAATTCAATTGCTATGAATATAATACACTAAATCGAGCAGTTTCGAGTATACAATTAGTAGCTAACATGTAAGAGAGAGGGACTCCTTAGACTCGTGCACAACAGTGCTAGTGTACAATGAGTACATACTGTATAGTTCAAGAGAGAAGGAGTACTTAGACTCGTGCACAGCAGTGCTAGTAAAAATTAGTTGGTCTCGGACCAAAATAGGCTAGAATAGAATTTATATGAAACTTGCAATTATTGTGTAAACTAGATTAAATGAGCAAGAATGAAATGAAAATCCACAGCCTGCTTCCAGTCTCCGACTGGGTCAGGAATGGAATGAATGAAGCCTCCATCTAGCGGCGAGGATATGAACTGTGCCGGCTGCCAAGGCCTGGCGCACTCTTCTGGGGCAATGATTAAATAAATGACAGATGAAATGAAATGATAGTGGAGAGTGTTGCTGGAATGACATTTTGACAGAGAAAACCGGAGTACCCGGAGAAAAACCTGTCTGCCTCCGTTTAGTCCAGCACAGATCTCACATGGAGTGACCGAGATTTGAACCACGGACCCAGCGGTGAGAGGCCGGCGCGCTGCCGCCTAAGCCACGGAGGCTAAATGAGCAAGAATAAGACCAATTATTAAGGTGTCCCATTCGACACACTGTGATTGCTGCTGAAATTTGAACTACCATTTGAAAATGGAAAAATCATACAAATGGGCCTTACGGCAAGAGAATAATAAGTGATTGAGACTAGATGGCACAGGAATAATAAAGAGCTTACAAGCTCCAAACGTTACAACAAGTTTTAGGCGCTTTGTCTTTGAAAAGGTTCCAAGTTATTTGTTAGTTAGACAAGAGAAAATTGTGGACAATGCCAATGATTTTTCAGAGCTACGAAAGTGTTACATTCAAAAAGGGGGAGGATGTCCATAGACAGAACCTCAGAATTACAAAAAAATACACAAGAGATTGCTTAATTTACTTAGTTGATTGTTAGTAGGTGAAATGGGGAGGAAAGGAGATCAAGGATTTTTCTCTGTCCATGCATGTAAAACCAGGCTATTTTCAGGCACGATGCACTTTCAAGTGACTTTCCTTTAAAAAAAATGGTCACTGATACGGGTTGAATTATTTCTTGTTTGAAGATTTGCATGATTTCAGAATTGCTTGAGGTTGAAAATCTAAGGCATGAGCAGTTTAGACCCATTTGACGGAGTTAGGTGAAATTCACAAAATGTCAATACCAGACTTTGAATCTAGGGATTATGCTGGAAGAACCTTCGAGACGAATTTCCTTCTATTGTATAGAGTACAGAGATCGTCCCACGGTGGGCCCATTTATTGGTATTTGACAGAGTTGATGAAAATTCCCACGATGTCCAGTTTGAATTTGACAAAGTAGAGATTGAAAAAAGTAAATTCCTCGATGCGCTCGGCCAAAAGTCACTGTTTCACATTTAGAATGAACTCCCTCGGGGGAAATTGATAATTGAAGTAGAAAAATGATGCCTTGCCATTACAAAATAGGATCTAGCCGGCTAGTTAAAAATTCAATAGCTCATAATACTTGCATGTATAAAAATAGCTTCAAGCTAGGTTAAAGTAATGAGAGACTTATCTTTCCATGGCGGCAAGCGTTGAAATGTGTGTCACTTACATGACAGTCTGGCGAGGCCACTGAACCTCGGAGAGCGGTCTGAAAGGTTTGCTGGCTACACTGAAAAGAATGACTAGCTCGTAGAGTTTCGGAGAGGCGAGCGAGCGGGGTGGGAATGGAAGAGGTGACGTTGCACATAACAACATAAGAAATATAAATGCCCTTTAAATTCACAAATTTCTTTCTTGACACTAAGTCCAAAGAATGTAGGAGCGAGTGGGCTGCCATCTGTTTGAAATAAGTTGTAGTAGTAAGTATTCTTCAGTAGCTGGTGACAGAGTTCCAGCGCTGGCCGCAAGGGACTGATGATTTGAGTGAAGTGCCACATGATAGTGCAGTAAGGCAAAGCTTGATGTTTCCTTAAAACATGGGAAAAGGCGACACGTACTCTGGAACATACTAATACCAAAAATAAATAAAGGCACAAGGGGAGAGCAAAATCACACGGAACTCTGTGTTGGTGGTTTACACGGGAAAAAAAGAAAAGAAAGGCGAAAAATAAAGAAAACCCAATATGGGTGCGAAGTTACATGGAATGTATATTCTAAGCATATACCACAGCACTTTTTGATAAATGAAAACATGCCATGAAATAAAGATTCAACACAATCAAAATAGAAATCCATGGTGTAAATTATAAAGTGATCACAGCTGGTAAAACAAATGCAACAAGCAACTATGGAGCATCACTACTTCGAAACTTTATCCAGCAAATAGTGCTGAGTAAATATGGCCTGCTTACCCACCACATTTATTCCTGTGACAGCGGTGCATAGTGATTGGAAAACACATGGCATTTATCAGATGAGTTCTGCCGGGAATGCACTACTCCCAACAATTGAAAAACAGGCTCTAAATGTCCCACAAAAATGCCTAGGTAATGTGTAAATGTGATGGAATTTGTTGGGACTGATGTTTTCTTCCATTAGTAGACAACACTTGCTGTCCATCGTCATGCCGTGACCAATTCGAAGCATTATGGTCCACAGAGCCATAAGCCATGAGATATAGGACACATTTAGCAAGTGCTACACTATATCCTAGACTTCCTCTCTTCAAGTATTCTTCCAGCTGCGACTTAAAACTTCTTCTCTTCAATGGAAGCAAATATGGTATGTGACTTGAAATAAATATGGGCCAGTTGATCTTAGTGGGACCCTTTGGATGCTTGGTTCCACACAGAAAGTTTTGTCTCAATCCACTCCTGCCAGTGATATATTTTTACTCCATGCTTTAAATCTTATTAAAATTGTAATAGGTTTCCAGAATTGAGGGGGGGGTCTTCAGCTGGATGAGACCACCTCACTTAAGCGACCGAATTGCAATCAAATCCACGTCTGTTGTTCAATTGAAACATGCTACCTAATGCCTCGCTTTCATTGGGAGAGCGTGGGTTCAAATCCCACCTCGGCCATCCTGAAAATGATATTCATGGTTTCCCAGTTTCACCACCAGGCAAATGCCGGGACGGTTCCCTTCAATAGGTTCACGGCTAATTTCCTCCCAAAATCCCTTCCCTGACCCGTCCTGAAAAGAAATATGCATGGCCATTGGCTGCATTAATAAAATTATAATTGCAATGAAATCCACGTCTGTTGATCAATTGGAACATGCAAATGATAATTTTGTTGTTGACCCAACGGCAGTATTAAAATTATTTGTTAAAAGGTAGCCTATTAAGTGCAGTACAATTCAATATGGCATGGTTGGAAAGTGACTTGTAACAAAATGTTTAGTATCTCTGCCTATTTTTAACTAGCATGTCCTTGCTGTTACAACCAAGTTACTTTGAGCAGGAAGCATGTATCTAAAAGTTGGGCTTGTACAGTAATCTCCTTGCAGTATAATGGCTCTCACAGATAATATGGTCCATGTTCATGTGGCTTTACATTTGATTTCCAGTGCTGTCTAGTAAGTTTTTTTCCTGATATAAGGTTACTCAAAAATAGTTGTTACTTTCAGGCCACATTTGTGAAATCCGTTTTTATCCAGCAAGGTGCATTTCAGGTCCTTAATCTGTTAAAATCTTTGATCATCTACTTCTGGCATATTATCCTTTGCAATCTCATGCTTCATTCTAATCTTGATAACATTTTCCCTCGTTATTTTTCTTCTACCAAGAAAAATCAAAGATTAGCAGTGATGCTACCCCTGAACATCAGCATCAAGCTGCTGGTTATTGTAACTTAACCCTCGTATCTTGTTATCTGTTTAATGGGAACAAACCAGGTTAAAAAAATAGGTTTTTAAATTAACAGAATAAATAAAATTTAATGTAAAGGACGAATATTGAAATAGGGCAAAATCCTTGACTAGAATTATGAATATAATACCTAAACGATGGTGAGATACACCAAAAAGGATTTGGGACTTCTGATTAAATGCCAATTAAAGTACTGAATTCTGAAGGGAGACGATGCTCCTGATTATACAGAAATAACCAGGTCAAGTCCTACACCTGGAATTTGGTTTAAGACATTGTGTAGTGTGTGTGTACAGTTCATATTTTACACTGAACAGATGCAGCACAGGTCTGAAATCATTAAATTCAATATTCTGTCGCGGTATTGATGTTCCAACTGAAGAATCAAATTAGTCGAAGGAAACAACTTTGTGAATTAATTACTTAGCACAAAAATTACAAGAAGTCTCTTCTTTTAATATTCCAACTAAGAAGAGAACACTCACAGCACATTAAATATTGGTCTTCACTTTCTAAAAGCTCTTAAGTGTGCTATGACAGAGAAACATGTATTGAGTTGTAGCTGTTGACTTGATGGTGGCGATACATAAGGAAGAAAGGTATGCTGAATAGTTGGAACTATCTCCTTATAAACAATCAGAGGGCCAAGTCCAGAACGTACTAAAAATATGACATACAGCACACCAACGTATTGCTACAACAGAATCAAACGAGAGTCTAAATACACTTGACAACAAGATATTTGTAAGCTATGGTACAAAAATAAAGGAAAATAATATAAATAAATAAATAGAGGAAGTAGTAACAGATATGCACTTAAATTTGTAGGTTTAATTTAATAGTGACAGTGATGGCACAGAGACGAGATAAAGGCAAACATGGATGTAGAACACAAAAATTCGAACACAAGCAGGGAATTTCAAACAAGAAAATATTAATTTTCAAAATATATAATTTTCAAAAGAAAAATATGTATTGTCTGTTGAGCCATTATATATTTAATCACGAATTGTGCTAAATGTTCCGGCATAACTCAACAAAATGACAGTGTTTCGCCCCGGTGTGCAATTGGGCTCTTCAGTTGGTTAAAGCACACCTCACCAAGACACTGTCTAGTACACACTGGGAAGGCCATTGCAAGACGTATTTGATACATGTGTATCCACGTCACGAGCAAAGCCAGTGCACTATGGGAGTCGAAACTCCACTCCAAAGCAATTATAACCTTACCTTGGCATTGAATATATAATTTTCAAAAGAAAAATATGTATTGTCCGTTGAGCCATTATATATTTAATCACGAATTGTGCTAAATGATTGTTGAGTTATGCCGGAACATTCAGCACAATTCGTGATTAAATAAGAAAATATTATCGTGCAAGCCAACTGAGGACATACTCAATATCATGTTTTACACCACTTTATGAACATGGTGTGCCAGCAAGCTATTATAATGTTACAGTTGGATTGAAGAAAAAGATTACAATCTTCATTATGTTCATGATGTCACAATTGAGGAAAGTACTGGATTTCATTGCAATAGGCCTTGTCCAACCAAGTGGGCCTATCATACATTATGGACATTAAGGAATGTTTGCCCACCACCATGATGCTAGTTAAATTGAACATACTCTATGTAGGAGCAGATTTTATTGATTTTCCACACCATTAAATAATTGCTACTGCTTCCAGCAATTAATATATGCTAATTTGACTTGTTTCAGAATTGGAGAGTTTCTTGGCTATCAGCCAGAGGATTTGATTGGTAAATCTGTCTTTGAATATCATCATGCAATGGATCGAGATGCAGTTGACAAGGGCTTCAAAAGCTGTAAGTTGAGATATTTCCAATTCTAAGTACTGCTCGGGTCCAAGCTCTGTGAACTTGCGGAGTGAGGGGAAAGAGCAGGGAAGGGTCAGGCTAGAAGAGAAGGGTCTGTCAACAGCCCGCTGTGATATCTGGTATTCCTTTCTATTCCAATACTGCTAACATAGGGTCGTAGCTCAAACCACTGTGATGTTACGAATGAGTGAGTGAGTCACCGACCAATGTATTTGGTTCTGTACTATGTACGGACCGAGAAACCTCATCACTCGTCAACACCACTTCTCATAGTCCGCGATGCACATTCCTCTCAGGTTCACACAGCATAGACCCGTGCAGTAGAAGTATTACTGTAAAGACGTGATCACTAACAGATTTAAATTGTAAGTTATATGTGAAGAAGAGACTGTGGTGTTCTGAGGCAAAAAGGAGGAGAGTGATTAGATATGAGTTTTCGTGCTTGTAAATTACCATTTTCAAGAGTTTGCTGCCAGGGTTTTTATATTTTTAGCCTTCACTCAATTAAAAATATTGAAGCAGCCCATGCCTTATATGAAAAGTCTGGCAGCTCTCATGATGACTATGCTTCCTCTGGGCTTGGAGTTAAATCCAAACATTTGTCTAAAGTATATTATACCGAGATCATCATCATCATCATCAATTTCTGTTTTCCAGCCTAAGCCGGGTTGGAGCAAATATGACACCCCTCCACTGTACTCCATCTGTCGTCCATCCTTCCTCAACCACTGAACACCACTCCAGGTTTTGTTCTCTCACACTGCCCTTCACCAAATCCATCCACCGTACCTTTGGTCTTCCTCGTCCTCTCTTTCCAGTCATCCGTCTCTCCATCACTTGTATATCAATGACTTTAGTCATGATCATTTTTTCCCATATTCAATTCAAGATCTTTAATTCTACTTTTCCATTTTTCAATACAATACCGTATTTCAGATTTTACTACTTTACATTATAAATACATGTTTCGGCATATAGAATTAAAGATCTCTCCATCACTTGTTTCGGCATTTTTTCTTCATTCATCCTTTTCAAATGTCCATACCATCTCAATCCGTTGTGCTCCAGTTCATTCAGCTTCTGTACATTCACTTCCTTTCGAATGTCTTCATTTTTCTCTCTCTCTCTCTCTCTCTCTCTCTCTCTCTCTCTCTCCTAGTCTTCTGTACCATACTCCTCAGGAATTTCATTTCGGCTGCCTGTATTCTACTTTCATCTCTCCTCGTCATCGGCCAAGTTTCTGCTCCATATGTCATTATTGGTAAGTAATAGGTCTTGTACATCACTTCTTTAGTCTTCAGTGGTATGTCTTTATCCCAAATTAAACTCCGAACCTGGTGATTGAAACACTCCCACTCTAGTTGATCTCCATATCCAATCTTGCACTTTCCATCAATTCACTTCCTAAATATTTGAGGGGGGCGTGGTGGCGCAGCGGTCAAGCTGTTGGCCACTCAACAAGGTGGACCGGGTTCGATTCCCGGTCAATGCATGTGAGATTTTCGAAGTGAAATGTCCTGTGGTTCGGATTCCACATAACAAGGAAGTCCCGTGGCTCATGATCGCATGATTAACGGTCACATAAAACTAAAAGCTTCCTTAAATATTTGAAGTGCTCTACTACTTCCATATCTACATCTCCAATTTTAACACTCCCTTTTCCTTCTTTCTTTCCTGTTGTCAGTACCATTGTCTACCTTTTCTCTACACTGATTTTCATTTCCCATTTCTCAATATTTTCCTTCAGTACATCCAGCTGTTCTTGGACCACATTCTCATTCTCTCCCCAAATCAGAACATCATCAGCATCATTATACTGAGTATTTAAACAAAATGAAGTGTAATCTATACAGTGACCCAAAATACTTCTGGACTTTTATTCAGGCAAAAAGAAAAGATGAAGGTATTCCAGCAACAGTAAATCTCGACAATGTGAGTGATGAACCATTCAAATTTTGAAACTTCTTTCTCTATTAATTTGTCCACCTGTTGGGTAGTAAAGACAGATATTTATATTAAATTAGAGAAATTTCAAATAACAAATTGTTTGGCTCAGATGGTCTCGCATCAATTTTATTAAAATCTTGGCGATTCATTTTAGTAGAGCCATTATTTATCCTGTTGAATATCTCCCTTGAAACCAGTAATTTTCCTGATAGATCGAAGAGTAGCTATGTAACTTCTATCTTGAAATGTGGTGACGAATCCAACATGAAAAATTACAAAGCTGTGTGCAAATTATCATTTATACCAAATTGTTGTTGTTTGAGTCTTCAGTCTTTTGACTAGTTTAATGCAGTTCTCCATGCCTCTCTGTCCTGAGCAAATTGTTTCATCTCTACATAGCTACAATTCCCTAAATCCGAGGCAATCTGTTAAACATATTCTAACCTTGGTCTACCCTTACAGTTCTTGACTTCGACCCTTCCTTCCATAACTAATTTTGTTATTCCTGGGTGTCCTCAGTACAGATTGAGGTGGTGTTCCTGGTATCACATCACTGCCACTCAGGATCTAGTTCATCCTCTAAAATATTATCTGCCTCTAAGTAAGATGTAAATTTATTGCCAGTCATATATGCCAGCCAGTAAAACAGCTCTAATGCAGGTCGCCATGTTTGACTGCAACAACCCAGAAAACAGCCCAGAATATACCCCCCCCCCCCCCCCCTCCCTTCCTCCCTTCGTGTCTAGGACATCTTGGGACAAGGAAATACTATGTATGACAAGCTTGAAACATCTAGCTGGCAGAATCGGTCACAAGTACCTGGAGCTGACTTGTGTCAACCCGAAGGCCAGAGCGGACCTAACGATGCATTGACAAAGCAAGCGATTGTAGAATGATTTGTCCTTCCCAACAGTTTGCAACAGATAAATTCTTCTCCACTCAACTTCCCGACCAAACATGGATCAGTAGTCTCGCCTACAACTCCATAGATCAGACAGTCGAGTAACTCTGTTCTTATTTCTTTCATCACTGAATGTAATATTTGTCTAAATAGGCTTTCGGAACTGTAGACTATTGAGGAATAGTCTGGTTGCAATACTTCTCGAGAAAGCTACTGAAATTAGGGTTGGTTAATGTATTCCATGGAAGATTTGCAGCAATTGTTGTGTAACACCAATCACGGGTAAACTTATTTTGTCCGGAAGTGGATGGAAGTTCTTGGGTCAGTAAGGTTTGTTTTGTTGTGCTGTTACCAACATTTATAGGAGCTGTGTGTGAGCTGGAATTTTTATTCACAGGTAACCTGTTTGACACAAAAACAACAAAATATTTTTTATTGTCTGTGGTGTAATCTGCAACCTCCAATCCAGCATTTTATAAGCTAACTTCTTCTATTTTGTTTTGGCATTATCTGTGACTTTGCAACTTGAAAACAAGTCACCGGGCAGTTCAATAACAGCAATAATTAGCACTGAAATAGTTAACTATTCACATTCACATGCCTGAGGTACTCTGTGGGTTCGCTGCACTCAGGTTGCTATGGCCCATCAGGAAGTAAGTCACTTCCTAATAGCTCATTTATGCTTATCTGGATACTGGACTGTCACTCAATGCAGTCGTCAATTAACGCATTCTCTACAATGTTCACAGGAATTGAGGAACGCTGTGTTATCTTGATTTTTTTCCCTTGAAATTTTACCTCAGCTGTAATGTTCATTCAGAACAAGGCCACTCATTTCAAAAGAGCTCACAGCAGTAATTACTTAACATTTTTTTGAAGACTGCTGTAATAAATCCGAATACCAGTATGCACTTATCTCAAACACATGCAAATATACAGTATTAAACTTGACAATTTGCCCAACTTCACCTTCAAACACGCTTCTTTGTCAGTTTCAGAGGTCTACATATCAGCAAACACAATATGCATTTCCATACAAGTCTGGTGTCTAATAATTACTGACAAAATTACACCTCTTTTTCCCTCCTCCAAAATTAAACATCAGCATGGCTTTATGACAGATTGATCAACATGTACTAATCTTTTAGTTTATTCTCAGTGCTTACTGAAAGCAGTACACAAATTCCAGTCAAGTAGACTAATCTCACTTCTGGATCACAAAATTCGTCTTTCGAAATTAGAATTCTATGGTACTGTAAAAAAAAAAAAACTATTATCATTTAATGGGTAGGACTCAGATTGTAAAAATACTTCATTTCTTATCTCAACCATTAATTGAGTTCTACATGTAGCCCATCTTCCTTCTTTAATATCCTTTATCTGTATTAATGATATAATTACAGTCTTTAAACGTGCCAAAATCCTCTTGTTAACCTGTAACCAATGGAACAAAATTCTTTATGAAAGTTCAATCTCTCCAGAACTGTAGGCTGTACTTTTCCAGGAAGATCTTTGGTGTCGAGAAGAGTATTGTTTAAATGAGTTACTACTCAATGAAACAACGTGTAAACTACTTAGATTCTCAAAGAAGAAGAGATTATTGCATTTTCTTATCACTTTCTATTGTCTACTCCACTCCAAGCTGCTAGTAGTATTCATGACCCATTAGTAACATTCTTAAGCATCTTATTTTTAATGATCCACATAGAAAATACAAAATTAAAGTATTGCATAACTCGTTTCTCCGAGTAATTTCGTGACTCTCAATATTTTACTCCTTCCGTTATCTGACCTTCGTCAGGTGAACATTGTACACCGATTTGGTGCCCCTTCAGTAAATCACAAATTGAAAGATGGAGAAAGTACAACACGAATTCCTACGAATTTACCCTTATCGTTTTCTACACTCAATTATGAATTGAGACTACTCTCAAGTAATGACTCCATTGAAGCTTCCAACTCTAAAATCCCATCTTTACAATTTTGATATTCTTAACTTGTACAAGATTGTGAACTCTTACAAAGACTGCCTATAGAATTACTCAATGATGTTAATAACTGTTTACCTCCCTATTTGATGCACATGCATCATGTCTTCAAAACAAACTGGCATACCATTAATTATGGTCTTAATGATCCCGTCGCCAGAATGATGCGAATCACAAATGGGGTCAGTATAGACTTTTTAAAACAATATTGATTAAAGACCCCTTAAACAGCATCTGATTTCCCATGCATTAGAAAATTCAAATGCATCAGAGTGCACATAATGTAAAAGAGTTGTATGTACTGTATTCCTGTCCTTTGTACAAAAGAAAATGGTGGAAAACATCGATAAATATGTATGCAATGTAATGTATACTGCGAATTGAGCAATGTTAGACCTAATGTGCAGAAAGTGAGGCCTGTTTGCAGACAGATTGTGGTTGAAAGTCTCCAAAATAAAGGAACTTGCGCTGAAATACATGGAAATGATCGGTGGGAAGTTATAAAGAGTAGATGGTAATGAATTGTAGGAAATTGAAATGGAGTGGTCAGGTACAAGGATGCAGTGCTAGTAAATGCATGCCTTGGGACTAGGGTGTTAAAACACAGGAAAGAGCGCATATAATGGTGGAATGACATAATGAAGTCGGCTTGTAAAAGTAAATATGAAGGCTGACCAAGACTTTATTTAGTGGAAAGGAACAGAGCCAAACAAATACAAGTAGAATACAACAGGAAATCATGCGAAGAATTTGGAGTTTAATTGGAAACAGTAGGTCATGCAGCAGGAAAGCCATCTTGGAGTGTTCTAAAGAATCTTAGAAATGGAGGAAAAGAGAAATAAATAATGTTCTGGATAATTCTGAGTAACTGGAATATGATAAAGTGCCGAGGGAAAAGATGCTGAGCATTTTGAGGAATTATAATATCGAAGGGATGGCTGCTACAGGCGACGAAAGGTATTTATTTTGATAATCAGGCTGCCGTGAGAGTTGATGGCAGGATGAGTTCTGGGTTTAAAGTTGTTGGAAGAGTGAGGCAAGACTTTTAGTCTTTCACCGTTACTGTTTATTTTATGTATGGACCATTTGCTGAAAGGCATAACCTGACTGGGTGGGATTCAATTATGTTGAAACCAGGTAAGCAGTCTGGCTTATGTTGATAACTTCGTTATTATGGCAGACTCTGTGGAAAGCTTAAAAGTTAACATGTTAGAACTTGAGCAAAAATGTAGGGATTATGGTATGAAAATCAGCATTTCATAAAAGAGTGTATGTTGGTAGGGAAGATACACAAGAGGTTGGAGGAATTGTATTGGAGCGGGTGAAAAAAGTTTAAAACTTACGACATATGGTATATAAAAGTGGTAAGATAAACATTACAAAATGGAAGACAATTTACTTCCATCAACCTATTTAGTTCTGCAAGTATATTTACTGATATCGCGCCAGGAGATGGCAGTTGGGTTTGAACTGCACAGGTCTTCCCGCTCACTGCATATCGCACATTCCAAAAACATTCTGTTGGTCACTACTTGCTTCAACCACTCAGCACATTCCTTCATTTACTGGCTGCGTGTCGTCTGCTGCAATAATAACCATTGGCATGCGGGCAGCCGATATATTTAAGTTTGTAATAAGCAGACCGCGCATGCGTACTGCAAGACCTCCCGCACCCCGTCACAGTGTGTTCAACTGCCATCTCCTGCCGCGATGACAGTATTATTTCTATGTGATGTACAATAGGCTACCGCAGGGTGTCCATATAGCACGTCGGCTACACGTCAGCATGCAATAGTGGGGGATGACTATACTGTCTTGTCTCACTCTCTCCCGTACTGCCTTCACTGTGTTTTGGTTGTTCGGTCGAATGTCGAACGGTGTTTTCAGTATATTGTAAATATGAAAACAAATTGAAACAAAATGAAAACAATGGGGGGAAACCAGTAATATGACCGAAATTCCAATGCCTTCAATGAGTTTAATGATGCCTTATCAGTATTTCAGACTGTTTTATTACCAAGCACGTAATCTGCAAGTACCTGTATGTGGAGAAATGCGCGAAACACAATGTAGATGTGTCTGACTTCTAAACCATTGGACAAACTTTTTATTTGTTTACATTACATTCAATGCACTAGCGATCCTGCGCCGAAGAGCTGTTACAGCGCCGGCAGTCAGCCCAGCGAATAGAGGCAGGAGCTAGCCTGCTCGTTTGTGGCGCAGCATAATGTATCTACTGTAGCATGCCGAGCGTGTAAAGGCTGGACGCCGCTGAGCTACCGTATATTATTTATTCAAATAACAATGTGATTTGATAATCGTGTTTAAAATGAGCTGTACAACTTGTGTGTTATTTGTGGCACTCCACTCTTTAAAGCCTTTTCGTCCTACTACAACTAACCGTTGTTATTTTCTGCTGTTGTTGCTAGTTCAGGATATCCCTATTAACGCTCAGAGCTATGCCATTTGAACAGTAGATTTACTGACACAATGAAGAACCCCTGTAAGGTTAAAATATAGCTGCCCAACGAGATATTAAATCCATGCTATTATTATTATTAATGATAATAGGTCATCTTGTGGAAGTAGACAACCCACATTTGCTTTGCCCCCTTTGACTCTTAGTCTGGATTGGTTCCTGCTGCTACCTTGGGACTGTTGATAAACGTGAAAACTATTGGAAAACTCGATGTTTTAAAATTAGTAATGGCAAATATGCCAAAATATGCATCAACACTAAAATATGCTGGAATACTGCAAATGTGCAAGGTATGCGTGAACGAATTAAACAGGAAAGACACGTGTATAAAAAACCTTACACCAACATTTGAAGGTACACACAGTTTCAAGGAATTATACTTTGTTCAGTGTGGTAGCCCATAATTGTGGGAAGTCTTAAAATAAAATAAGTTAAAATCCAAGTGTAATTGTGTTGTGTGGAAATGGTGTGTGGAATTTTTGAAAGGTACTGTACCTCTGGAATTGCAACAAGCATACCACCAGCATATTTGTGGAGTGATTGTGAAAGGAACCACACACAACGTGGCCACTGTCTGCGCTAGGGTTCGAGCCTCAGATTTTCAATGTTTTGCATGCCGCTTTCACTCATTTGTTCTTGAGTTACATTTGTATAATTAGTTACAATCAGTGTCCACCTCGTTGCGTAGTGGCTAGCATTCTTAGCTGTCACCGCGGAGGCCCGTCTCTGCCGAGAAGTTTAATTCTGGATTGAGGGCTGGAACGGGGTACACTCAGCCTCGTGAGGCAAAACTGAGAAGAGGCGGGTTCGATTCCTACCTCAGCCATCTTCGGAGTGGTTTTCCATGGTTTCCCACTTCTATTTCAGGCATATGCCGGGATGGTTGCTAACTTAAGGTCACGGCCGCTTCTTACCCAAATCCTATCTCAATTACAAATTCACACACTAGTACAGACATCACAGTGACACAGGTTATCAGACAAATTCTACACACACTAAAGTACACGGGGCTACATGGCCACGTCGTCGTCGCAAAGCCCCTAAAGAATCAACAACAACAGTTATAATCTAATAATTTATATGCTGGATAGGGAGAGAGAAATGACAGTGGAATCAGGAAGGATTTCTTCTTTCAGGATCCAGAAAAGGAGAGTCCAATATGATAGTAGCTCGTAAAACGAATATCGTCTGGATCTACTTGTTATTACTTGGGGAGACTGAGAACTTTATGTAAAGCCGCAATATGTGTTATGACACTTTTATAACTCATATACTGAAGTCAAGAGAGGGAAATTAAAGTCAGGCGAGAATATCATCGTGAATTTAGTTCCGCGCACACTACCCGGGCCATGAATTTTGTTCTCTGAGCAAACATAGATAATACTGTTGAAATATCGCTAGATTTAAATTCGGAGTTTCTACAAAATGCATGTTTATGTTTTCCATGGTTAAATGAGCTTATATATTATCGAAGACATACCCCAGGATAAATTCGGATTGCACATTTATCTTGCTGATTTCATATAATTTGCGTCTAATCTGTGAATTGCTGAACAAAAATAACTTTCAGTATGCGTTAATGGCTATTATGCAGTAAATCATGGAAACTCCTGCTATAGTACAAAGTCTTAATGATTGCACTGTACTAGCAATCGTGCCTGTGGAAATGTCTCTGCAACATCCAACATCATTTGTGCTTGACAGAAATAATGACAAGTGCTGTCATGGTTTTAGCCAGACCTTTGCTCATTTTCTTGACAGGGCGATGGCAGTGTAGTGTAAATATCCTAACATAGGTGTCTCGTGCGCCCTCGTTCGCCCTCAAAAAGTGTTTCTTTGGGGTCTACTGGACCACCTAGGTTTCTCGTATCGAGACGAGGAGAGATTAATGCGGTCCTTCAAATACAACATATCGTTATATTGAAGGGCCCCCAAATAACCTGTTTAGTGATTGATACTTCGAAAAAATATAGCAGTAGTTTTAATCACAACTGTGGTGGATCTGTACATAAACCAAATTTCACTCCAAACCTCGCAGCAGTTCTCAAATTAAAAACTTGCAGGCAAAGAATTTTAAAAATCTTACTTAGTTTTATAAGGGTCTGTGAACTACGTATGAGAATTTTGCCCGTGTACACAGTTAAAAAAAAACACAATATAATAAATAAAAAGAAAATATATATATGGTTCCTTATCTGAGCGTGTTATCTGAGGTGTTCGTGAAAGCGTAACACCTGCACAACCAACAGCTTCATGTTCAAGACTGGAGAGTTACAACTAACAGTAAAAGAAAAAAGAGTGCACGAAGGAAAACAATAAGCTTCAAGACGGGATTCGTATCTCGGATCTCCAAACGTGTGTACACTCTTACGTAGTTCAGAAACACTTATAAAACAAACTGCGAATCGTAATACAAGGGTTGGAACTTAAGTAGTGGCAACTAGCCTATTTATTATCAAGAGGTACAAAAGTGGTACATGTTAGCAACCTTTACAGTCCTTCAACGTAGTCACCAGCGTGGTGTAGAACCCGTTGCCAGCGATGTGGAAGTCGTAGTATACCTTTCGCCGAGCCCGTTCTGTCGATGGTGTGCATGGAGCGGTCTACAGCATGTCGAATCTCTGCAACAGTCAGGAAGCGAGTGCCACGAAGTGGTTCCTTCATCTTAGGGATTAAATCGAAATCACAAGGACTTAAGGCTGTGCTACCGAAAAATAGAATATTGAATTAATTTTATTTTTTCTTCTTAATATGTTATATAGGTATTTGGGACTTGTTATATGCCACTTTTGTACAATATGGACTGTTCATTTGTTCAGGGCATGGCTTCAAAGTGTCTACTTTGAGGGTTAAAGGTACATACGTCACGACAAAACTGATAACCGGAGAATTTCGAAATTTCTGTGCAATAACCCTTGTAATAGTAGCTTCATTGTAAACTATTTGTATTTCGAAATTCAACATTTTTCATAGAAGGATCATCTTTCAATAGTCTTTTTTTATTTTAAAAAATATCTATATTAACTTCAAACTTATTCAATTTGTAGAGGCTCTAATTCTGAGCAGTTCGAATGTTTGATGAAAGAAACGATTTATTGATGTAACCGTGACGTATGTACTTTTCAAATCGACAAAACGGTAGCTACGCAAGCTACACGATAGGCTACCCGCACTAACAGTTGCACGCACAAGCACCGAGCCTCATTCCCCCTCCCTAATACCCAGCATCGCACCTCCCATTCAGAGTTCTCCTTCCCTTACGCAGCATTCCATTCTACTTACCGTGCAACGCAAAGGAAAATCTCTCATGCGCGCTGAGTCGATGACTCTTCCAGTCAGACTGCAGTAGACTAGTTTTGAGAAAGTACTAGAAGATATCTCACCCCCCTTGCCCGTTTCCTAATTCTGTGTTTGTGTTTTGTGATTGAAAGAGCAGCGGTTTATTCCGACAAAATATATCCTGTATAATTTTTTAATATTCACACATTATTCAACAAAGCTAAGAAAACATCATCCTTCTAAATTTATAGTAAATTAACATACTGTATATAGGGTGCTTCAAAACGGTCTAGCCAAACTTAAGGAAATTATTCTGTGTCATAATAAAGAAATAAGTTCCCATAAAGATGGGTCTTAAGCACTTTATTTGCTGTCTATATGTTTAGTTATTCTGAATAAAATCTGAGTAAAATAACTGTTACATAGTACTTATTTTTTCCGTTAAATTTAGATACCGGTAGTTAGTTAGTTATTGTTGTTTTAAGGGGCGGAACTACGAGGTCATAGATAAAAACCTACAATCTTTTAATGTATGATTCGATTTTACTAATTAGTGCTTCAATCGATTGGACATAAAATGTTACATATTTTGTTGTTCTTTTATATGGTTTATGGTGTAGTCACGTCCTAGTTCGTGAACCATGGGCAATGGCTGAGTGGTCTGGTAAGTGGTTCTGACAGTCAGGATACCAGTTACTATCGAAAAGGAGTCGGTATCTTGGGCATATTTTGAGTCGTGGCCCTCCTTGTGATCAACATTATACTTGTTTGTTTCCTGGGGTGAAACTCAGGGGCCCTGCGTAAGTAAGGCTAGCAACTCGCTTAAATTGTAATCTCTAAACGTGCCAAAAAGGTCTTGATTAAGCCTCGAACCAATGGGAGAGATGGAGTCCTACTCTCATCTGATAGATTAGGGCCTCCTTGGAAACGAACAGGCAATCGAACTGGTATTCGATAGGGTGCTTTTAATATCGAGGGTGGTTATGGATAGAGGAAAGCAGAGCTAACTGAGTCAGCAAGTAGGATGGAATTGAATATTCTAGGGATTAGTGAAGTTCAGATAAAGGGAGAGAGGAGATCCAAGGTACACCTGTCAGGTGTAAAACGATGCAGGCCAAAGTGGGGAGTAAGGCTGTTTGTCCAGAAAACCTTGGAGTTTCGCATAATTTATGTAAGGTACCGGTATGTACGTAAATGAACGATTAATGTGGATAGATTTGGAAATGTCAGGAAATCGGTCAGGATTGTTTCAGTGTACACTCCATGTGAAGGGGCGGATCAGGATGAAATAGACTTTATAAGGCACTGAGTGATGTAGTAGTGAGAGCTAACGGTAAGGATAGTGTAGTACTGATGGGGGATTTCAATGCTAGCATATAAATGGAATTGAGGAGTATGAAAAGGTTATGGGTAAGTGGAGTGAGGATAGGGAAGCAAACACCAATGGAAAATGTTTATTGGACTTCTGTGCTAGCATGAGGTTGTCTGTGGCGAACTCATTCTCGAAGCATAAGGAGATTCACAGATACATAAGGGAGGGTAGAGGAACCAGGTGAATAGACTATATCATTACTGATTTTGAATTTGGTAAATTGATAAGTAATTGAAGGGTATTCCGTTTTTTTTTTCTTCAATGAAACAGACCACAAACTGTTCTACTGTGAACTGAGCATAGTTAGACCTAAAGTGCAGAAAGTGAGGGCTGTTTGCAGACGGATTAGGGTTTAAAATTTCCAGGATAAGGAACTTAGGCAAAAATATATGGATTAATTCCAAAGAGTAGATGGTAAAGAATTGCAGGACATTAGACAGACTGGTCAGGATACAGGGATGCAGTACTATAAGTAGCAAAGGTGTTGGGACAACAGTGTGTAAAGACAGGAACAAGCGAAAATACTGATGGAATGACATAGTGAAGTCTGCTTGTGAAATTAAAAAAAGGCTTACAAAAAATTGCTCCTAGCAAGTAATTCTGGAGACAGAGAACTACTTATGTAGTCGAAACGAACAGAACCAAAGAAATAAGAGTAAAAAAACATCGCGGTAGGAATTTGGAGATCAATTAGAATAGTTAGGTCAAGTGGCAGTAAAGCCTATATGGAGTGTTAGAAAGAATCATTGAAATTGAGGAACAATAGAGTGAATCACTTGCCAGCTTCCAGGATTGGTCCCGTCGTTGAACGTTTACCTCATACTCCTTGCCACAATCTTGTCAAACCAATTTCGCATCCTAACAAGAAGTTCCGAGACGAACTAAAGAGCCTACTTTTCTTAAAATTTAAGATTCATGCCAATGATTAATCTATATGAACCTATCTAGAACAATGACGAAATTATGTTGGTAATATCGAAATTTCTAATTTGTTCGAAATATACCTGGTATAGTGTAGCCTAATAGAGCACTACAGTTGGCAGCCCTGGTGACTGAATATATTCTTAGTTCCATAACTTAAGGTACAGAATACACAATTTGGTTGAAGTCCAATGGATAGCAAGGACGTTACATGCAGTTGGACATTGGATCTATCAGCGCGCGTTAAATTCATGTTGGCAACAATGTCAAGCATGTGTGGTCAGAAATAATCTGAAATATTATGATCGCTAGTTGTACCAATTTTGGATGAAATCCATTTGTTAGTAAAGAAGTAACATGTATTTCAAGATTGGACCTATCAGCTGACTTATAATCATGTTGGCAGCACTGACGTATATTAGTTACTCCAAATTAATCTAGAATGTCAGGTACTATACGTGTGCAAAGTTTAGAGATGTCGGCTTGCATACTTTCTGATATATTGGTATTTGGATAAAATAAATAGAGGGAAAATGTATTACCAGTTGGCAGCCCTGGTGGCTCTTAAGAATATGCTCCGTTATATCCGTTTACCTACACATAGTACATACGAAATTTGGTTGAAATACAATTGATAGTGTAGAAGTTATATGCATTAAAAATTGGACCTATCAGCAGGCTTAGAATCATTTTGGCAACACTGCCATACATGGCCTCCTTGAAATTAAACTGAATTATTATTATCATCTATATGTGTGCCAATTATGAAATAGCTCTCATGCATACTTTCCAAGATATCAAACATGGAGCTCAAATTTCAATTGCGGTTTTTCAGCAATTGGTAGCACTGACATAATTTTCAAATATGGGCTTGAGATATTCTGGTATAGGTCTTTCTCATATCTAATTTGGTTTCGATTGCTGCAGCCGATTAGGAGTTGATAGCGGGGAGACACACAGACAGATAGACACTCATTTGCCTGGATCGATCTCATAAGTCTACTTTTTCCTCATTTTTGCAAAATGTGAAATGTAGAATACAAATTTCACCTCAGTTGCCGTCACATTTGGAAGAGAAATAAGGACGCTGTTGTGGAAATGTATGAACACAGTACTGGCAATATTGTCACCAAGAGTGGATTCTTCTTGGATCAAGACATTCATTCTTATGAGCCAGTCGTGATGGTTTGGTTGCTTGCAATGGCGTTGTAGAAATCAAATACCTTGCCTCCGTCACTGAATCGTATTTCAGAGAAGAGGTGACTAAAAACAATGTCAGGAGTAAAATTGCAATTGAAGCGAAGCCACAACTACTTCCTCAAGATTCAAAGTCGATTGAATATCAACAGGAGAAAAAGGTGCAATTTTGTAGTATATACTAAGAATGGAGAAATCTTCGTAGAAAGGATAGAAAAGGATGGATTGTTATGGCAAACAAAAATGCTTCGAAAACTGGTACGATTTTATAAGGAATGCATTTTGTCAAAACTTTTAGTCAGTTGAGTTGTTCGAGGCACAAGGCATAAAATTCCTAGGTCCCTCCTTTGCGCTAGAGGTTCAACGACTAAATAAGGCCGCAGATACCAACAAACGAAAGAAGAGGAAGCAATCGGACACCTTCACACCCAACAAGAAGTTTACATTTATAGCAATAAATTGTATATTTGCTCATAATACTATAAGTGTGTTTTTGGTTTACAGAATATTAAACATTCATTATACTTATAAAATTTTGCATACGTAAACTTTGAATTTCATTACTGAATGAACATCCATTTTGTTTATATAAATCACCTTCTGTTGAGTCGGTACATTATTGTCGTTTTTTTTTAAATAATGTTTTACATTTAATAGAGACAGTTTTGAAGTTTTGTCAGCGCACAATAAAATTGTTTATGATCCATAGAAACACTTATTTTGAGTTGTAATTCTTATAATAATACAGTAACACGCCGGTCCCTTTTATTCGGCTGGACGATGGCAAGGCACAAGGCTGAAAATAAGCGTACGACTCGGAAAGCAGGCAGATCTGTGTGACTCGGAACCGAGGTATACAACGGTGGAGGGGAGGGTGTTGTGCAAAGTGCGCGAATGAGGCTTAGTGGAGGGGAGTAGGGGAAGAAAGCAAGCAAGCTTGTAGTTTAACGTGACCGTTAATCACGAGATCATGAGCCACGGGAGTAGGGGAAGAGTAGTGCACTGGCTGTAGCAGGCGAGAGGCAAAAGTGCTGCTATCTCTTGTCCAGCAATTGACAGCAGAACCAGTAGCACAGCCTTAAGTCAGGGGAGTATGGTGGATGGTACAGTACTTCCCAGCCCCATCGGCCGAACAAATCTGCCACAGCTCGCGCTGTATGCGCCCGAGCATTGTCGTGCAACATGATGGGTGGTTGCCGCAGAAAGTGTAGCCGCTTCTTTCGCAATGCTGGGCGCAGGTGGTGCTCCAAAAACGAACAGTAATACCAGTGCGAATGAAGTAATAAGTGAAGGAGCTCCGGTAGTTGACCGTTTCCGCCGCTAGGTGGTACTAGCGTAACTTGGCCTGCGCGTGCAGGTGGACAGCCTGTCTGGCTCGTTGTTTATTAAAAGAAGTATTGCACTAAATACTAAGCATGTTGTGAATAACAGAAACAAATCTTCAAGGGAATACGAGCATATTAAACTATTATCCAGAACACACTAAAATAAATTTCTAAGAAGAGTAGAGCTTACCTCGAAACAGAAGAGACCTTCATTATTTTTCTCGCCGATTTTGAAGACGATCTGAATCTCAGTTCCCTGGACATATCTTTCGCCCGGAAAATGAACCGGCATTTAATGTAATGAAACACTACCCTAAGGAAATATAGTAACAGGCGATCCTCTGAGCAGCACACATTTTGGAACACAGGAAGTTCACAGATCATATCCACACAATCTGAAAATATATCGCCCCACAACGCGCCTTCTTGCTCCAACTTTTCCTCCACTACTGCATCTACACGTTTCATCGCGTGAAAGAAAGATAAGGACGGGTATTTAAGAAATTTAGATATACTTCCGCCATAGTCTCTCAACTTGGAGAGGATACATACATCACTAGCAGCATTGAATGTTTCGGAATCACTTTCCAATGACTTAATGCAGGAAGTTCATTTCACAATCTTCTTTGCTGCAGTATGAACCAGGTAACCACACAAATAATAAAATAACGTTATCGCCTGCTCTCTCAGAACTGTCATCATTAATTGACAGGCTTATTGGATCAAGTTCAGGTTCAATGTCTGTCAGTGTAATGTTTTTTTTTTTAATCTGCTGACAAATACAGGGTCATCGAAAAATAATGCCAACATTTCAAAAAATTATAGCACCGGAACCCTTTATGTTAAACGTGTAATTCTTTCACTGAACGCCAGCTGGTTAAAATAAGTTTTGTTTTGGAGGAGACGTGATCTTGCTATGCGCTCACTAGATGCGCAGTAGCCAAGGTCGGCCGGGGGCGCGCGTGCCAATGAAGTCCCTTTGTTTTTTTTTCTGGGGGTACATCAAAACATTGTGTATGAAGAAAAAATTCGGGATTTGGAGCACCTGCGGGAGCGAATTTCTGCCGCCATCTTGACAGTTACTCCTGAAATGATTGCACGTACCAATCCAGCCATTGGGAAAGCGTGCGTTCAATGCTGATGTTGGTGGTCGGCCTGGCCTAGATTTTTTCTCTACAGTCCCTGTTTCCTTAAACTGATTAAACCATCGAATTACAGCTTTGTAATCAGGTGCAGTTTGTCGGGCGGTGCAGTATTTGGTGCACTCGCCCCCGGGCGACCTTGACTATTGCGCATCTAGTGTGCGCATAGCAAGGTCACGTCCCCTCCAAAACAAAACTTACTTTAACTAGCTGGCGTTCAGTGAAAGAATTACACGTTTAACATAAAGGGTTTCAGTGTTATAATTTTTTGAAATGTTGGCATTATTTTTCGATGACCCTGTATTATTCTTCACCTCTCTGCTCTTACGCATCTCATTTCTCGCCATTGACCGTATTTGCAACAGAAACCAAGAAAGCTTATTGTCAATAACGTCTTCACAATTAGCTTGAGAAGATAGGACTCCTTTCACTGGTATGTATATAGACTGAAGCAAGTGGAGGTGAAAGAAGTCGGTAGAAGTAGGATGATCGTCACTGCTTAAATCTCTTATAAGACCAAAATGCCTCTCAGCAGGATCTTGATTTAATTTTGCAGTTAAAATGTACTTGTATCCTGAGGTCCAAAGAAATTCAGCTAAGTCAAGAGTGCTTCTGACGGTGACTCGGAGAGATTCCAATGTCCATTTTGATGCAAATGAGTTATCATTACGCTGAATACCGTCATTAAACTGTTTCAAAGCAATGTGATGCTTATCAATCTCGTTTAAATCCCTCAATCGGCAGTTTCAAATCCAACGCATCGAAAACATTGTTCATGTCTTGAGTGAATGTATAAGTTCCCTCGCTGTTTTCAAAACCACGCAAACCAAGTTCTCTCGTAAAATGCTAACCCTATAGCTGCTGCTGCTGATGATGACAATTGTTGTTTTAAGGGGCCTCACATCTAGGTTATCAGCCCCTAATCCTATAGCAACTGACCGACTATAGAGCTGAGTTGCTAATCTGACACTCATCTTCTGGAAGGCTTTGATCGATGTGGGAAGAAGTTGATCGTGGCACCACCCTTTTTCCGACATTAGGTGTGGTTTCGGTGTCGTACAACTTTATGTAATATTCAAAATCTATCATGTGGCCATTGTAAATTACTTTCCCGAATTTATGAAAGTAATTTCGTACACATTTCACTTCGTGGCAGACGTCTCCCATGGCAAAGATTTTTCTACTTTAATCGCTGGGATTCAAAATATAATTTTTCACATATCCTGCTTTTCCTGAAATGCCGAGCTCCTTCCAGGGCTTTTTGTTGGGTTGACTTCCAAGTGAAGGCTGCTGCTTTTAGGAGCAGATGACCTCGTAGTTGCGACACTTAAAACAACAACAACAACAACAACTAACATTACTGCTTTCCAACTGTATAACGATGTGTAAAGTCAGTTTTGCAATGGTATGGCCATTAGTCGCATTCTTGCTCAGATAAACTGCAACAGGTTGTACCCAGTTTTTCATTACAGGAACAATGAAAAACACTAGTGCATGGTCACCGAGAACATTTTTATCTTCATGTTTTGTAAATTCACCCATGTTTACAAATCCATCAAAACTGCACATTGAAAAGTTATATCTGATATCCTCTCTTAACTTCACTTCGTCAAATATAAGAACGCAGTTACGGTAATTCTCGTCATCCCCCTCAAATTCTTTAGCAATTGCCGCAATAGCATGTGGATTTACACCATAGGAACACTTCAGTCCACGAGACGACTTTCTTAGCAATGAAACTGACGGTAATGGGAGCAATTTATGCTTCTCGCAATGTCCATACCCTTTCCTAGACTTAATCAGTAGGAGTAAGCTTCCTAGTATAAATTCAGGTTCGTAACGCATTCCATGCGAATTAGCTTCATTCTTTTTAATCATGGTGCGAACGGTAAGTTTTTGCTTCTCCGATATACCATTCACATTATATTTCAGAATAAAAGATTTTAATTTTGCTACTTGTTTCGCCTGCTCACATCGTTTCCTTCGGTTAAGAACGACAATACGCTTCAGACGTCTTACCTCCTTACGCAATCGCATTACTTCTCTCTCGGAATCATTACATGGCTGAGAATCACGTTTTCCATCGCACTCGATCCCAATGCTGACACTGGCCGCTTCATTTAAAACATCCTGAGCAACTGTGACTCCTCACCGTTTCTTTTCTGGAAGAGGTGAGCGTTTTATCGGACCTTTCCTTTTACGAGGTTAGAAACTTAAATAACTAGGAATCCCCGGAAAATTATGCGGCACAGCATTCTCGGCTAGCTTCCACCTATCACGAACTAATGCCACCGTCTTTCCATCTATTATGAAAGAATCCACTTTAATAATCATGTCATCACTAAAATGTAAGTCACACACACGGTCACTCAAAGTTAATTGTCGGTCAGCTCGTGGACTTTTTCTGTTTCATTCTTCCAATCAGTTTTGACGTGGTCTAAACAAGTGCCGACCATCTCCTTTCTTATACCCAGACTTACAAGCAGGCACAAAGCAGCCTGGCATAATGATAACAGAAGTTTAAAACAAGCATAGAAATGAAACGTAAGTACAATTTGCGCGCTGTAATGTATCACTGCTTGACTGCCGTCCCGTCATGTGCTTCAGTCCATATGCTCAGCGCGGCGCGTAGTGTTGAAATTTAGAACTACTTCATCTTAACCATTGACTCATATGGAAGTTAATTACTTTATTCGCCCTGTTAATACTGTGCATTGACGGTCTGCTGTGGAGGAACATAATGCATTAGGATCACGCCATCACAGTCGTACACGAGGATCACCATCACCCTCACCGCACTGGGGGTCTGGCGGACTTTTGACTTTCGGGGTGACCCATGATGCCGCCATTCGTTCGATTGGCGTTTCAGTTTGGGCTCGAAGGATCTGGCCCATGTCACATCCAGGGTGACGATATGGCGTAGGAACGTCTCTCCTTCGCGCTCATAGCGCTCCAAGTGAGTCTTGGCAGCGTCGTAGCGCCATCATTTGTTCATTTCAGTCAACTCATGCGGCACCCATCGTGATGCAATTTTCCTCACGCCCAGGCGTTCCTTCAAGATGTGCAGCACAGTCGTATGCGCCCATCCGGTTTCATGGGCGAGCTCACGAATAGTCTGGTTTCGATCACAGTCCAGTAACGCGGCAAGAGTATGCACGTCTTCTTCAGTGATGCTCGTAGGACGACCTGCCCGACGTATGTCTGCCACAGTTAGCCTACCATCGTTGAAGGCCTTGACCCAACGTGCCACTGTTCTGTACGGCAATGCAGCCTCCCCACACGCCTCTTGCAGACCCTGATGACACTGGTGTGCTGTACGACCTCGGGCACATTCAATCTTGATCCAACTCCGTTGGTCCTGTTTGGAAAACATGGCGACCACGTTCTGTTAGACCGCTAGCTCACAAGTGACGATATTCCTCTCGAGTGGGCGCACGCAGGTGCTGTGGGAAGGGAGACCCCACATACTGAACCCTTGCAAAGAAGCTTATGAGACTCAGTTTCGGGGGGTGTAACAGTCCATTTCGTAAGTTGTTGTTAAAGCGCTTCATTAACATGCAGGGTAACATATAACAAAATAACATGCAGGAAAAAGTGAAGCCAGGGTTATAACAAATTAATTTAATGACAGATCAGCTATTTACAAATGAATGAACAAACAAAACTCCCATAATGACTCCCACTGAATAAATTAAATTGCCAAAACTAGGCCAAATCTCAGGAGAGATTATTACTCGGACCAAATGTCCCAAAAAATCAACAATAATGACAATGTATGCGCGTGTGCTGTTCTACATGCTTAACGAAGAGTACAATTGAATGCATGATTCGTCATCATCCGGATAAACTTTCAGAAGACGAATCCACATTACTTAGAGCTAGACAGACGCGGGGAACAACTATACACAACTTAAAACTAAACCGACACTTCCTATACTAAAATAAACAACAAAATAATTTCCGCATGAAATTGGAATCAAGAACTGCCGTAGCAAAACATTACTGCCTAAAATTAGGACTTCTCACAAATCAACACAAGTAAGTTAACACGTGACCAACAAAAGAAATACACATATGACCGCCGTCATTTTTACAAGTAAATACAACTACACCACATGGGTGTCACACAGACTAACTTACATGAACTGAGTCATAGACAAATCACTAGGCTCAAAGCCAACATTTACATCATTAACACAATATTCCATCCATACGACATGCAATAATCCGTCACAAACGTGGCGAACTCCCTAATTAATTATGGTTCAAAATAACCATCACAAAAAGAACAGGTTTGCTAATGATAGCTTAAAGGGCCAGTCGGACAACAGGACTGCCTAAAAAAAATAAGTCACCAAGGCTAGACGGGCGGTACGTGGAAATCTGCATATCTGTCAACCCACGTGTCAAAATAACCTCGACCTCCCAAGGCACGGGATCGAGTCTCGAAGAAGCGTGCCCCAAAGCACAAAATATACGTGTGTGTGTGTCAGAACAAAATATCTCAGAATTTCCCCTAGGAAATCCAAGAATCAGCATTGGACAAGGTACAGTGGTCTCCTCGGAGCACCCTGCCTTTCCATCAAAAATACAACAACAACAAATATATGAGGGCGGTAGGACCTCTACCCCTCTTCACGTAGAATCAAAACACATACCTGACACGATAACACACACAGAATCACACGTATGGGTTTGACAGACCCTGAAATAAAATGACATAAATATTTTCCACCAGCTGGCGCCTCCGTTCTAGGCCGTGACTAATAAACCTGAAAAGGACTCAAAAAAATCTAAAAGATTAGAACTAAGGTGTTCTACAATTACATCTTAATTTGTTGCGCTCGGCAACCCTAATATGAGTAATAACCTGTTCAGCAAACATCTTACATAATTACCTCCCTTTCCTATCAAAAATATGAATTTTAATAAAGCACCACTTATCGAATGTAACGAGTTTCGCATTCGCATGGATAAAATCTGGTACACGCGCCGTGTACGCTAAATATGACTCCAAAGAAAAATACACAACCAACAACTTTGGCCACGCGCCAACGTACATTTAAAAAAATTAGTGTCGGTGCAAGAAAAACAATCTAAACAAGAAAAAAGAATAAAATGAACTATTTACAAAGTGCCCCCGCCATATCTAACTACATATTGAGTAAATCAATTTTCGTACATCACCGTTTCAGCTTTTAGAACGTATAACTTCCATCTCGGCCCATTTCCCTACGGGAAATTAGCCCTCCATCGTCGACTCCGTAGAAGCGTTGGACATCACTCCGGCTCCTGACCAAACGTCGGACATCTTGGCTTAGTCTCTTAGACAGAAATGTTCAATGTTAATATAAATTGCCTGGCTATAATCGCTGTGAGTTACTACTTTCACCCACGATTGTCCTATGCGATTAATCAACGAAGACTTTCCCTAGCTTAGCATTCGCTTACACACGCACAATATATCACTTGAAAAATACAATAAATATTTACATGAATTATACACTTCAAACACATCGTCACTGGCTTGAAAAACAAGTTTTAAATATGACTGTCTCGCAGTCCTTATCTCGCTAGATAATCTCTACTGCTCTTGTGAACCTTTGCTCGTGTTGAGCACTAATTGGAATGTTACTTAAAGTCTTGCCCATAAGAGCTGACAATAGTTGCCTTTAGAATAATTATTACGAGCGTAAAATCACCACGCAAACTGGCGTGACCCTAGCTCACCAGAGCTCAAAACGGTTGTCTTCGAAACAGCGTCTCCTCGATCAATTTAGTGGAAACTGACAGAATGAGGTGGAGTGGGGAGAATTAAGAAAAATATTCTCGAGTTTTTATCTCACACACATGGGACTAGTGTCAATCCTCATCATATAATTCAAACGTCTCAGCGCACTCATGCGGAGATATTTCGGATCGGCGGTTCTTTAGATAATCAATTCCGCGCGCTTTTTACCGGGGACGCTACCCATCGCATGGTTTTGGCGTGGTCTCATCTGATTGGGTGATTCAATCGTAGGTCGGTTGCAACTAACTCGTGACCCTCCCCTCATGACTCCAATTATGGTGCATGTTGTTACACAATTTGGCCTTGAACTCGGCTTACCTGGTCGTCTTCAAGAATAGCTGCGAAGCTCTGCTTCTGTGGTAATCATTGCAACACTCTAACTTTCCTTCCTCTTTGTCAACTTCCACATGTACTGCCTGGGCCGCAGTAATAATAATAATAAATCATGAATACTTATTTATCGCAGATTAATAAGGGTTCAATACATAGAATTGAAGTTCCTAAGATATTCTCATCTGCCTGTTAGCACAGGCACTAGTACTGCGTACTATAAACAAAACAAAATATTATCTAATTATTTCCTGTTCTTGAAATCAATGTTTCAATTTTTTCCATATCAAAGATAACGTTTCATGATTTACACACACTCAGTATTTTACTTCCTCTCAGGTTCTCTTATATCTATTGATCTGGTCATCATGGGATCAATGATCTCAGGCAACAAGATTTTCTCGTAGCAGAATATGAGTTACATAAGCATTTTTTGTCTCCTGAACGTTTCGTCCCTCTTTATTGTTTCTATGTGAATGTCATTAGGCGTCCATGCCACAAAATAATATATTTCCCGCTGTGTTATTTCCAACTGGCTCTGGATCTGGAAATAAATATCATGTGAGTGTTAGAGAGTTATCAATCTGTTCTCTTCAGAATGGCACTGTTCTTGACATTCTTTAGGCTTTCTTTTTCGCTCACTTTCTTCCAAACAAAATCCCTTTAGCTTTTTGCAGGCTTCCAGTATGGTCATAGCGTTCTTTCTTATTAATCCGTCTGGGGAGGCACCTAACAACCCATAAGTTTTATGTACGAAAAGACCACATTCTTCGACTTTTCTACCGATTTCTCCTCTAAATTTCTTTTTGCAATTCGCTCATTGTCACAGTCATACTGCATTGCTTTTGAGTGAAATTCGCCGTACAGAATGTATTTTGCTACTGGAGCCCAATTCGAAGTTCCTCTTGCATACATATCCAAAATTGGATGCCGTAAGTCTGTCCTTTCTAGCTGTGTGCCACTTTTCATTTTCCCTTTGGCCCCTTGTTTACTTTTCCAGTTTTTGTATATGGCCTTCACTAAGCGTTAGTTGCTTGATCTTCTCATCAGTAAACTCTCTCAACAGTACGTCACCGAAATCCAACGGCATTGATCGGTTTCCATGATCACGTGAGGCAGTACGTTTCATTACATTAGACTGTTGTCGGGACATTCTTTTCCCTTCTCGTGACGGAAATAAACTTCTTCGGCAAGGTGCTATTCTTCTCTTTCTTCTGACTGCAATGTCCTTCACTATTGTGGCAGTTTATTTTTCTAACCTGATTTCATTGTTTTATAGTGCCAGGATGGCCCAAACCGAAAGTCCAGCCAGGCAGCTTTGGTTCTATGAGCGAAGGAACCTAGTTTCCCGCGATTGATCTGCTTCCTCCCGTGAATTTTACAACTTGGAACATATAATTTTTGGCAGCATTGCTGGTGGTGTTTGATATTAGCTGGGAACGTTCTGCAATTAAGGGCTGCAAGGAAGAACGCACCTTGTCACAAGCATTAGTTTGGTCTGCGGTTAGCTGTTAGTCTTCACTTTGCCCTCTGGTAGTGGAAAAGTACTGTTTGTAGTCTTCATGAATCCCAATCCAATCCAGTATTTCCGGAAAACAATTTTCCATTTTCACAATCGCTACGCCTTTATTTTTCCACACTACGCATTGTTTTGAAGTCGAACTTGCTTCTCTGAAAAATGTTGACACTGAATAGTTCGTGATCTTGTACTCCTACACTTATGTATTAGAAGTAAAAAACTAACTACACCCGTGGCGCGACAGCCCATGGAGGGCTTAGGCCTACCAAGCAACCGCTGCGCTGTTCAGCCATGTAGCCTGCAGATTGCGGGGTGACGTTTAGTCATCCTACTTGTAGGCTACAGGTAAAATATAAGTGAAATCATAACTGCACAGTGCATTACAGATTCTCTAATGCAAGCGTAAAGAAATATATAATTTCAAATATAAACTAGGGAAAAAAACTTACGGGTTTGTAGAGGTGGTTTTTTATATATATTTTTTAAGGGCCTGGCTTCCTTTTCTTGGTACTTAGTGGCGATCTCCCTTGGCATTTAGTGGAACGCCCTTGAATCGGATTTGGTGGTGGCTCCATTTTTCAACAAAAACGAAAAAAATAACTCCACGTGATGACCGTAATGCTCTCCACCAGTCGTAGCCTACCTATATGTACATGTATCTATTCTACCAGAAATACTGTCCGAAAAATAAAGTGCCGAAAATAGAACACCTGACGGGCACTAAAAATAATACTGTTGCAGGTAAAATAAATTAATCAAAAAGTAATTAAAGAGATCGATGAACTAAAAACAAGCAATCGTAACTAGGAACTGGTAAAATATCAAAGGATCACTCAGAAATATCCAGACCTCGACAGTAATTCAGAACTAACCAGCACAGTCAATCGCAACATTGGACTAGATGCTCGGGAATTCGATACCGTCAGGTGAGGTCATCGCTCTCTCGAATCACTTGAGCTCCGCTCTCCTCCCCTCCCCTCCCCCGGCCCGCTCTCCATGACATTGTTCTACTGCCGCGCCTGTTGTTGCAAGACCGGTAACACTTTATTCACAAACTTCCCAAAGTGATCCTGACGATTCTATTCAACCTATATAGGTTTTCGATACGGCTTTGGAATCGGTGAGTAAAACTCAACTTTCGTATTACCTGTTTTATTTTTTCGAATTTTAATCAAATATTTGAAAAATAATCAGCAACTTTTCTGTTTTTGAAATCAAAAAGTAAGCAATGAATTAATATCAGTTCTGCTACTAGACAGAGTACATAGCAGTTTTCAGATCGCAGATCGGAGCTTCCCTTCGATAAAAGAAGTAAATAAATAAATTCAGCATCGCTTGTGCTGCCGTCTGTTGAAATATTTTCTTACCAAAGTGTTGGGACATTTAGCTTTAATATGCAGACGATTCAGCTTGATGTCCTTGTCGTGCTGACCCATAATCTGACAATTATGTGGAGGAATTTCCTTAATCTGAACGTTTATAAAAGGAATTTTTCATTGTTTTTTAAATTACTGATTGTAATAAATACACTTAACAGAAAATAATATATAATATAGAAAAAAAAGGAAAGAGTGAGAACGGACTAGAGGCCCGGAGTGGAAAATACCTAGTTCTCAGCAGCTGCACGCACCACACTTGATTGATGATTTTAACTACTTCGGCCTGTGGAATTCGGCAGATTATATTATTCCCGTGATTCTTGGTTGATTTCCTTCAAAATAAAAACAAAATAAACCGCGCTCGAGAATGCCCAGGTGTCTTTTTTCTTCTTTTTTGCAACTTTGTGACTCTATTTCCTTATGTCACGCACAAATCGTCAGATTATTGAAATGCACACTTTTCTGCATTCATTAACTCACCTTGCCTTAATCTGACGCGCTCGAGTTTTTCTAACGATCGATTTTTTTTTTACTATTCTGATTGGCTGCCCTAAACATACGGACAAATATAAAGAGTACATGTATGGTGGGGGTACTTAACAGGGTGCAAGGTTTCCCCCCTTATGTTATTCTGCCGCGCTTGAGTAAATCCCAAAATCCCCGCTTGGGCTCCCTTACTATAAATTGCCCCATTATAATAGTGATCATAACTAATACATGCCTTTTTTCTAGGAGTGTTTATTTACTTACTTATTATTTATAGTATATACATTTAACCACCGCCCAGTCATTGGGCAAATTCGTGTTGACAGATTGAAGAGTCACTACTAACAGTTTGCGTAGTCAACACTGAAAGAATGGCTTAAAACTTTACATTTCTCTCATTCCAGACAAGCACAGCGATTGTTCCTAATTTCAAGTCCTGGATCCCCTACCCCAATAGTATCTCTCTCTCGCGCGCACGCATACACGCAAGCGCACACACTCACAATCTTGTCTTCTATAGTTGAACATTAAAAAAAAAATGTTCGTTGTACGGCGGGTCAGTAATCTCATACATGGCAATGAGCTCCTGACCTGCTCTAAAGAAAAGAAATCAACTCCACATAGATTGGCAACAATGATAAACTGTTTGCTGAGTTGCTCTTTACCATCAGCCACCTTATCATAGAATAGTTTTTTCCCCAGGGGCTCACATCTAGTGGGGCGTGGGTTGGCGACCACGGGACCCCAGCTGAGTCCGGCATTGCTTCCACTTACTTGTGCCGGGCTCCTCTCAGTCTTCTTTCCTGTCGACCTCCCTTGGTCAACTCTTGTTCTTTTCCGACCCCGACGGTGTTAGGATATCCGAGGCCTAAGGAGTCTTTCACTTTCCCGCCTTAATTGGCCCTTGTCTCATCTTTCCTGACCCCTCCTTCTTCGAGGGGTCAGACCTCTTGTTTTCTTTTCATTGAATTTCCTTTTCTCCTTGAGTTTCCCGCACTGTTTTTGTTAATTGGCCCCCCGTGTATCTAAATTCCCTAGCGATTTTTTTTTTCATCCACATCATTTTGTGGGTATTTTCAATCTACGTTGCATTTTGTACTTTTTTTCAACCTCAATTGCATTTTGTAAGGATTGACAATCTAAATTGCTCTTTAGTAAGTCTTTCAATATAGTGGCTGGGTCTTATGTGAGTATTTTGAATTTCAATTGCATTTTGTATTTTCAATCTAAATTGCATTTTGTATCATCGGCATTTTGCAAGTATTTTGATTCTCAGTTGCATTTTGGTATATTTTGAATCTAAATTACACTCTGTAAGAATTTTCAATCTAAATTGCATTTTGTAAGTAGCCTATTGTCTATCCAAATGAGTAGTTTGAAACTACCGGGCATTTTGTAAGCATTTTCAATATCAATTGCATTTTGTAAGTATTTTGAACCTCAATTGCATTTTGTACGTATTTTCAATCTCATATGCATTTTGTAAGTATTTTGAATTTCACTTGCATATTGTAGGTATTTCCATGGTACATTGCATTTTTCAAGTATTTCGAACTTAACCTACATGTTGTGCGTATTTTTCGATCTATTCCTTTTGTGAGTATTTTCGTTCTAAATTCCCTTTTGTAAGTATTACCGCTCTCCATTTTGTAAGTTGTTTCAATCTGAGTTCCTTTTAGTTCGTATTTTCCTTCTCATTTAATTTTCGTTCTGGTTTCCATTTTATTGACATTTTCGCTATCACCCAGACCATTAGGGGCCGATAACCTAGATGTTAGGCCCCTTAAAACAACAATTATCATCATCATCAGAATAGTTTTTAACAATTATTTTGTATGCCTTGTTCTCCCGAAATACACATTGCACATGGTTCCTTTGCTTATTCTCGTTCAACTCTTGCGGATAATATTGATCTAGCAATTAATAACACGCAACATAGCCTGCCGGTTGTTGAATTTAAATTTAAAATGGCACTGATAAATGAGAGCTGTCAACGGAAGGTTGTTTTCTCATTAAATATTGTGGACAGAATTAAAGATTAAGTGTGGATTATTATTATTATTATTATTATTATTATTATTATTATTATTATTATTATTATGACACATCATTGAAGTTTACAGGACAGAACATTATCTTGTAGGGGTGGCCCTTTTGAATTAGACACTGATATTAACGTGACCCAAACTGAAATTAATGCGAAATCAGACTTGATTTTTTATGTTTGTTGTAGTGCCAAATTGAACCTTGACAATATGTTGCAAAGAACGGCGTTGTTGAAGGTTTCGTGGCACTGTGTATTGATAGTCAAGGTCGTTGTAACTCATGATTAAACCTCCGTCCCGTCCCGCCCAGTCCAATAGGGACTGGCCTCGCTTGTTAATTGGCAGTGCATAGGGAGTGAGTGCATTACCCGATTGAGTTCTTGAGCTTGGTTACACATTCCAATGTGTAGAAGCATATCAACATTTCAGCTCTGTATGAATACTATCTAGCTGGACTGAGGTGGCTCAGTCTGTTAAGCGTTCGCCTTCAAAATTTGAGATAGCGGGTTCAATCTCGGCTCAGTTTAATGTTATTTAAGGGTGTTCAAATGATGCAGCTCCATGTAGGTCGATGTACCGCCATGTTCAAGAACCCCTCCTGGGCGAAATTCCGCCTCCCCAGCTTCTCTTTAGTCACAGCAGTTAAAGGTTCGTTAACTCCATAGCATTATATTATTATTATTATTATTATTATTATTATTATTATTATTATTACTATCAGTAGTGCCCGGCTTCGCCCGGTGGAATGATCGTGAAGTCTCAGTCTTCTTAATATCCGTTGTCTGAAAACACTCAAAATGGTGATTTATTTATTTATTTATTTATTTATTTATTTATTTACAACACGAAGTCTTAACTCGACCAGACTCGACAGTTTGGTGCTGGCCGAAGTGGGGTGATAGGTTTGCTCGCTAGCTCGTAAACTCGCTCCAAAGCTAGTAATTTAAATTTCCACTGAATGGAGATTGTTGGAAGAAATGAAATCGTAAAGACACCTAATTGGGCGATGTATTAAATATAGAGATATGCTGTCGCGGACTTTTTGATAGAACTTTTCATGCTGAACAATTCTTACTCTTACTATGTAGCGATTTTTAACGGTTTACCCAGCGTAAGCTTAAAAGGCGCACTGACGGCAGGTTTTTCTTCGACTCGATTCACTGAAATCGTTACTGCTCGGCTTCCTTTGGTCATAAATGAATGTTTTTCTACAGAAACCTTCCTCGAGAAATCCTTTACAGAATGATGAAAACCGCATCAAAATCCATCCAGTGGTTCTCGAGATTACCCGTTACATCCAAGAATCGGGGACTTTGTTTTATACTATGTAGAGATTATTATTATTATATAATGTTCCTCTCCCATTGTACAAAGACGTTAATATTCTACGTCCATGTTAACTATATTATTTTTATCGTATGTGTACAGTCACTCACACAAAGAATGAGTGCACTCTTGGGTGAGTTGGCAGTTGTGGGTGAGTTGGCAGTTGGCAGTCAAAGTGAAAGGTCGTGTTTTTCCCAAGCTCTCAGGTGTGCTGGAATGGGTTGTTCTCTGGAGAGTTATCGGGCGAGGATCGGACTGTGGTATGTGAAGGGTAGTCGGGATTTCCGGTGTTTGTGTGTGCGTACGGGACCTAGCAACTTGTGGTTCATAGCCCTAGTGATAGCTGCATTGCTAGTTATTGGTGGAGTGGAAGTGAATCCAGGGCCTGTTACTCCAAATGTGAATCAGGCAAATGATCCAGTGACAGTTTTAAAGTGTTCGACGTGCAGTAAAACATTGAAGAATGGTGTTGAGTGTGGACTATGTGAGAAATGGTTTCACTTCGGCTGTATTAAGGTCAAGAAGGAGGATTGTGATGTCGGAAATTGGTTTTGTAAAGTATGTGATACGCCGGACTGTTTGAGGGTGCAAATCAAAGCAAGGGATCAAATAATACAGGAACTTAGAGCTAAGCTTCGTGAATCAGAAGAAACGGTGAAGGATGTGACTGAGCGGCTTTCTACTGGGATCAGTGTGGAAGAGGGCGTGCAGGAGCAAACTGAGGATGACGTTATCATAATGGGTGATTCTATGATACGATGGAGTGCGAATATCTCGAGGAAATCAGGTGCGAAAGTGCGGTGTTATCCGGGGATTAAAATTGACCAGCTTGCCCAACAAGTGGAAGAAGCAAATATAGAGGACTGTGAAAAAGTTAAAGTGTTGTTGCTCCATGTTGGGACGAACGATTTGAAGAAGAGGGCTACAGCTGATTACATCATGGGGGAGCTCTACGAACTAGGCAGAAAAGCTAAAAGCAAGTTTAGAAATGCAAAAATTATAATGAGTGGCATTGTTCGGCGGGGAGATGTTCCGTTAAGGCGAGTTAAGACTGTAAATGACCGCATGGACTGGGTATGTGTACAACTGGGATTAGTGTACGTAGAAGCTGACTGCTGGATTGGTGGCCGTGACTTCGCCCGAGACGGGCTGCATCTAAATCGACGGGGCGCTTACAACCTAGGGAGCCTACATGACAGGGTCATCGGTTCGTGCCGGCTTTTGTGAGGAGGAGCAGGTCCAGAGGTTGCCAGCCGATGGGAACAGAAGGAGCTACTTCAAGATATTTGCTCCGGAGGTAAGACTCTAAGATTACTGCAGGTTAATTGTCAGAGTTTAGGAAATAAATTAATTGAATTTTGGAATCTTGTAGAGACGTATTCTCCGGACATTGTCATTGCAACTGAATCTTGGTTATATGAGGACATAAATAGTAGCGAAATAATTCAAGGGACCTACGAAATGTACAGAAGGGATCGGGGGAAACGAGGTGGTGGGCTATTTATTTGTGTGCGCAAAAATATAGCTAGTTTCTTAAAGTGGGCTGATATGGATCATGAAATGTTATGTGTACAAATTTCAGATAAAGGAAATAAATTCCCTCTTCAGGTGATAGGGGCGTATAGAGCACCGAAAGATAACTTTTCTCTCCTTGAAACACTGTATGATAAAACTTGTACGGGTAATGCTATGAAAAAGAGCATAATAATTGCTGGAGATTTAAACCTCCCCAAAGTAGACTGGTCTGGTGAGTCATCTAGCTGTGGTCAAGCTCAGAGCGCTGCAAATAAATTCTTAAGGGAGGGGGGATTTTCCCAAGTAGTTGACTTCCCAACTAGAGACAATAATACCTTAGATGTTTATCTCGTAAGGCCTGTAGAGCTGTATATTAACTGTCTGAAAGTACCAGGAATTAGTGACCATTCTGGGGTTGAATTAAATATTAGATATGGTGACGTTACAAAATTAGACTCTGATGTAGCAAAAAAGATCATATTCCAGTATCGCAGGACGGATCAGGGCAAGTTTCAGGGGTATTTGAATGAGCTATTTGTAGGATGGGCATCGGAAGGAAATCACATTAATATCCTGTGGACTAACTTTTTGAAAATTTTAAATAGCGCTGTTGATAAATTTGTCCCATTTAAATTGCTGAAACAAAACCCAGACCCTGAGTATTACACACGAGAAATTAGGAGACTAAAAAGGAAAATTAGGAAATTATACAATAAAAGACATGATAGTGACAAGTATATGTTGAAATTTAAGTCCTTATCAAGAGAGCTCGTCTTAAAAAAGAGGGCTGCTCATGACAGTTATATGCAAGGTTTACTTGGTTCGGGAGGGGGTGGGTGGAAAAATTTTTACAGTTATGTTCGGAGAAGGAAGGGAAATTCAAATAATTTGTCGATGATAATGTCCGGTGACGGTAAATTAATTACTGAGAAACAGGCCATTGCTAATGAATTAAATGTCTTTTACGGTAGTGTGTTCAATAAATCCAATAGCTGTGTGTTGGACCTTAACGACGAATCAGGGGCCCCTCTGTTCCAAATAAACCAGTCAGCAATTGTAAAGCTAATACAAAAACTGCGTTTCAATGTATCAAAGGGTCCTGATAATATTGTTAGTGAAGTACTTAAATTAGGAGGTAGGGCCGTGGCACGATACTTGGAGGTGATATTTAATGTGTCCATAAATAATTCGCAAATCCCAGATGACTGGAAAAGAGCTACAGTAGTCCCAATATTTAAGGGAGGGAGCAGACTTGAATTGGGCAACTACAGGCCGGTTAGCCTTACGTCCATCGTTTGTAAGCAGATGGAGCATCTCATTTGCGACTACTTGAGGGAACAGTGGGAAACATTATCATGGTTTAATGATAGGCAGCATGGATTTCGGAAAGGTTACTCATGCGAGAGTCAGATGCTATCACTTTTTCAAGACATTAGCGAATCGTTAGACCATGGAGTTTCAGTCGACGCCGTGGTTATAGATTTTGCGAAGGCATTTGATGTCGTGCCGCATGACATGCTACTCCATAAATTAGCTTCGACGAAGATTGATAGAAGAGTAATTTTATGGATCCAAGAATTTTTGACGGGTCGTTCCCAGAAAGTGAAAGTCGAAGGCATATTCTCGGATGAAATTACCGTAACGTCGGGTATCCCTCAGGGCAGCGTAATCGGAACTTTGTTGTTTTTGGCGTTTATAAATGACTTACCAAATGGAATTCGCAGTGACTGTCGATTGTTTGCGGATGATTGTGTAATATATCGAAAGATACATGACTCACAAGACAATGCAGTGCTGCAAGAGGACCTGAACCTGGTCTATAAGTGGGCGATTGTAAATAAAATGAAAATAAACACAAGAAAATGTAGTCTCTTAAAAATAGGGAAAGTGCGAAGGCAGGATTTTCAATATAACATTGGCTCGGAAATACTTGTAGAAGAAGATTCTTGCAAATATTTGGGCGTTCACGTAAGGAATGATATGAAATGGAGTAGTCATGTAGGATGTGTAGTTTCAAAAGCTTACAAATCCCTGCACTTTGTAATGAGGGTATTAAAAGGAAGCAGTACCTCTGCTAAAGAATTAGGCTATTTGTCACTTGTAAGACCTATTCTGGAATATGCCTCCGCGGTTTGGGATCCATATCAAGTAGGGCTCATCAATGAGTTGGAAATGGTACAAAGAAAGGCCGCTAGATTTGTGCTCAGTGACTTTAATCCCAGGAGCAGTGTGAGCCGTATGTTAAAGAAACTTGGGTGGGAATCACTGGAGGCTAGGAGGATGAAATCTAGACTCTGCGCTATGTACAACACGTATACAAATCAACCAGCATGGGGTGAGCTTAGCAAACGATTGGGAAAGCCCACTTACATGGGTAGGAGCGATCATCCTTTCAAAGTTAAGGGCCGACCACAGCGTACAAATTATGGTAAATATTCTTTTGTAAACCGTGCCATTGATAACTGGAACTCTCTACCTGCCGCAGTCTTAGAGCCTTTTCCCAAACATATAGGTGTGTTTAAGAAAAGACTGACTATTTGTGTAAATACTCCAGTTTAATTGTTGTATAATTGTTATTGAATTGTTATGTATAATTATGTATTGTTTGTATAATTATGTATTTGTTATGTATATCCAATTTGCCACCGGGGGACACACCCCCCATTGCAAATAAATGAATGAATGAATGAATGAATGGTAACTGGACTGTCTTCTTTTCTTGTTTTGTTCACGAGACCAGAACCAAAACACAAAGGAATGAGTAGAATAGCCTCGTAACATGTAAAGAATGTATAATCCCTGATTCCCTGACACCGCTATAAAGGTTCTCGTATAAAGCCGCCATTGGGACTCTGCCAATGCAGTTACCAAGAGTGCGCTCATTCTTCGTTTGATGTCTGCATAGAAATTCCTAACATTCCCACACCTCACATTGAACATTTTGTCTACTCATTCGTGTGTTGTAAGTTAGAACTGGTACAAGGAAATAGCAGCGTGAGTGTGTAAAACTTTCCCTTGGCGTCATCGTCAGTGGTAGGTAAACTCCAAACGTGTCCTCATTCGATAAGGTAGTCCCCAGGAAAAAAAGGTTTAATGTCGAAAAAAATTACAAAAGTGGTTTTTACCGATACCAATGTCTTCATTTAAATATAAACGCAAATTACCTTGGCTTCATAGAAAATGTCAATAGCCTATATGGAGAAAAATAAACCACGTTCGTGGTTTGAAGTTTGTAGTCTGTTTTATAAGCTTGGTGGCGAGGTTTCACGCTAAGCCAAGAAATTGCTTGACATTGAGAAATTATTAGGGTAAAAATGAATGTTGTGGTCGGTTGTCAGCCCGCCTCTCCTCTGCTTTTCCCCCTGTCCACCCCCGAATCACACGTTACCAGACTTCTAGGAACGAAATATCGTAATTACTATCTTACAATTTTTAAATGTTAGCCATGAACTACTGTATGTTCTATCAAATACCCTCCCGTGGCATTACAACCCAAGGGCCTTGGCCTATCAAGCGACCGCTGATCAGCCATTTGGCCTACAGATTTCGGTGTGACATGTGGTCAGCGCAACAGGCCCCTTCGGCCGTTAATCTTGACTTTTTTGACCGAGGCGCTGTCTCTCGGATCAGACAGCTATTCAGTTGTCCTTGCGAGGCTGAGGTGCACCCCATTCCAACCCTCATGTGAGTTTCTAAAATCCTGACGGAGCCGGGAATCAAATCCGGGGCCTCTGTGTGAGAGGCAGACGCGTTATCCCCTCAGCACGGGACTGACTGCTCTATAAAATAGCGTTCCTTAAATTTTGCGTTAACTACAGTACTTCGTTCATGATTTATTTTTTAAATATAGAGAAAGGAAATGTGTATTATTTTTATGCGATCAAAGTTCTAACGGTGAGGCTTGTCAAATCGTATGTAGAGAAGGAAAGTGTGAGCCTGCTTTAGAAGCTTTAAAATGATACTAGTATGTGCATTGATGAGCCATGACATTACGATTACCACATCGCATAGGCTTGTGGCATGGTCTACATAGGGCAGGCCAGCAGGCTCATTGCTAGAAGTGTGTCTGCCGTAGGAGTGGGAAAAGTGGCCGATCTTTTAGAGATAGAAAGTGGCCAAATTGTGATATGTCGCTTTGGTACCAGCATCTCTGAAACGGCACGGCTTGTTCTATTGCCGCTATTGTGAGCACATATCGAGAGTGGTGCAACACTAGGAAAACGATAACACATCATCGAACGATATGTCGACAGCGGTTCACTGATGCCAGAGGCCTTCAGGGGCTACCACAGTTCCACAATTCCATGTACACTGCTGCTGCGCATGAGACAGCGGAGTCTACGACCTAGTCGTACCTCGTACCCCAATGATGACTGCACTACACCGAAAGTAGCGCATGAGATGGGCACAAAATCTTCGACACGGGGCCGCAGAAAATTAGTAAAAGGTAGTCTGGTCCGTTGAATCTACAATAATGGCTTATCATTCATATCGGACATTTAAGGCTCGGCTCCGAGAAGTTGGTTCGTGGCACTTAACGACCACTCCGCAGTGCACACGAACTGTTGGCGCGCGTGTGATATCAAATAACCTGTATACCCATAGCCACTTCGTGGAATCGCTACCTCGCCGACTGGCTGCAGTTTTGCGGGCTAAAAGTGGTTCTATGCCGCATAAGGTTGGTGGCCATACAGTAATGGCTCATCGGTGCATAAGCATGGTTTACCAATGATTACAGTAGATACCCGCCCCGACTCGTGCGGGAGCAGTTATAAATCTATGAATGTGATGTGTGCGGTATGCGGTATGTGACCTCAAGGACACGGTACAGTGAAGTCCTGAAGAGAAAAGTATTACGTATTATTCACATATTCTTTTTTTTTTTTAAATTAATACAGCCAATGGCCATGTATTTTTTCTTTTGAGGACGGGCCAGGGAAGGGATATTGGAAGGAAATCGGCCGTGGACCTATTGAAAGGAACCGTCCCGGCATTTGCCTGGTGGTGAAAATGGGAAACCACGAAAACCATTCTCAGGACGGCCGATGTGGGATTCGAACCCACGCTCTCCCGATGCCAGCGAGGCACGAGGTAGCGCGTTAGCACTCGCGGCCACCGCGGCCGCATAAAAAAGGGGTAATTTAGGATTATGCGTTTCGACCGTCGCGCGGTCATCATCAGATCTTGATCACTAGGTTAGAGGTTTAGATTTATGTTCAAAATTTAGAACTGTGGTTATACTTTGTATAATTTGTCTTGTTAATGTAAGTATTTATGATTTGCAGTGTATGTATGTCTACCCCTTATTATTCCGCGTTCCAACGGGGTCGGGGATGAGATGCGATGGAAATCTTTGTGGCAGATGGTTTTTACGGCCGGATGCCCTTCCCGATGCCAACCTCAAGAGGGGAGTTAATGAGTGATGAAATGAATGATGTTGAATGAAACTGGGCAAGGATGTGGAAGGAAGCGGCCGTGGCCTGTCGGAGGGTAACGTCCCAGCATTTTCCTGGAGTTGGTGGTTTCCATTTTCAAGGACGGCCGACGGTGGGGCTCGAACCCACGCGTCTACTGATTCAGCAGAGAGCTTGGCCCCATGTCCTAACGCTGCGCTTTAGCGAGCGTAGCCACCACTGTCGGTTATTTATGATTTGCAGTAAGTCTAGCTATTGAAAGAAAAAAAGATGAAGCTATTTTATAATGTTTCATTGTGTAGGCCTACCTATTTGAGATCTGGGCCATGTGTCTTGTCTCCTCGCTGCTGGCATCATACCAAGGAGGACAATCACCAAGTTGACTGCCGAGGGAAGACCCCCTTCAGGGGCTCACAACTAGTAGGACGTGGATTGGGGACAACGGGAACCTATCTGAGCCCATCCCTAGTTCCACAGGCTTCCCTATCGACATCCGTTGGTCAACTCTTGCTCTCTTTAGACTTCAATTATTGTGTTAGGGTATTCGAGGTCTAAGGTGGCTTTTAATGAAATTGAAAACCCACAGCCTGCTTCCAGTCGACCGACCGGGTCAGGGAAAGGGTGAATTTTATATCCTATCACAATCTACTCTGTCTTTACTTTTCAGATTCCCTCATTTTTTGAGGGTTCACTTTTATTCGTGTTTCCATGGTATTCCCGACCTATTGTAAGAGGCAGCGTATGGGGTCAGTGTGTGTGATTACGCATGGTACACCCTGGATGACACTACGTGGTGTACACCGTCAAGTGCTCGTTACCAATGGGGTCGTGAATTGACGACCATGAGAGCTTTCTGAGTTGTGTCCGTTTTTCCTTTTTCAAGTGACTTTGAGGACGCACCTTCTCTCTTTCTCTTTTATTTCTGCCTTTCATTGCGCTACGGCCTTCCAAGTCCTACAGTACTCGCTCTTAGAGGATTGAGGACATTTCCCCTTCTTCACAGTTACTTCACTATTACGGCTAGACTGCAGCTAGGGGCAGATGACCTCGTAGTTCCACCCCTTAAAACAACAATAACTGACTAACTAACTAACTAGACTGCAGCTACGTGTGTGTGAATTGTCGCATAGCCTGTTACTGATCAGTCTGTACTAATGTTTATACCTGTAATTGAGAAAGCGTCTTGAGGCGATCATGGGATTATGTTAGGCACCATCTTTGTATGTGCTCGGAGTAGAAGTGAGAAACTACAGAAACCCAATTGTGTGGTGTTTGGGTTCGATTTGTACCCTGAGGTCCGGGTTCGATACCCGGCTCTGCCAATAAATGTAATTCTGGTCTGACGGCTGATACGGGGTTCATTCAGCCTCGTGAGGCAAAACTGAGAATATGTGGACTCGATTCCTGCATCAATAGTTTTCCGCGGCTCCCTACTTCTGCTCTAGGTGAATGCCAAGATGGTACCTAAATCTAGGCCATGGCCACCTCGTACCCAAATTCTAGCCCTAATTACACACACACACACACACACACACTAATGCAGCCATGACAATGGCACACGCAGTCAGATATATAGTACCCATGCACATCCAAGTACACGGGGCTACATGACCACGATGTCGCAAAGCCCCTACAGTAAATGATACAACTCTTTGCATCGCACCGGCCTAAGTTGCTCACTGTGTGTCACTTCATTTTTGGTGCATCGCTTGTAGTCACCGGGAGACTTCCAAATCCAAAATGTGGACACATGTTATTCATCAAACTCGCAAATGTTGATGACTGACAAAAAAAAATCCCTATAGAGATTCCATTAACTCTGCTTATGATGAGTTATGGCCGAGGATACTTCCCGACTCCTTGAATGTTGACAGTCTTCCATGTCATTTGAATTTCGAGTATGTAAGTTTCACCAGTTATTAATTTGAAGCTTCTAATGTAATTTGGTCGTTTCTTGGCGACTTCGTTGGTGTTTTATATTACTTGTGGAACGTTGTGTTATACTGGTACATTCCCTGCGGGGCTATAGGGCGATGAGAGTACTTGACCGTTTATTGTAGGCGCCGTACTTACGGAATATTATGCTGCCTCAGTGGCTCATCCAGTATCAGATCTAGACCTTAGAAAGGGAAGTTTTTGGTGCTACCGTTTCGGAGACCTCATTGGCCTGCTTTTGTAACAACTTGCTTGAATGGTCGTAAACGTGCCGAGAGCCAGTGAAGTTTGAAGCCTTTATCTTCTCTCTCCGCTGGCTAACGAATGCTATCGCACTCATCTGGCTGATGCCGCACGTGTTAGGGCGGAGTGGGGTTGCGCACGCGTAATACTACCAACCCCTCTCCCCTCCCTCTCGCTGTATCGAGTGCGATGACCTGTCGTCTCGTGGGAGGGTTCGTTCCATTTTCCCGAAGAGACTCGGGGATTTGAACTCAGCATACGAGAGTTTTACGATGACGCAAACTGTCAGGAAGACTTATGGACGCTTTCGTATCAACGAGAGCAATATAACAAGGAACCAGTTTTCTTCATTCGCTGGATGGAGAGCTATTGGTCATATGCATTACGTCTTGTGCTGAAAGTGAGGTTGGGGCAGTTGTCGGTACGGTGTACAGTACGTGGTTATCGCAATACGATGACGTGCTTAAATTGTAGTGATGTAATCGGGTATTTTCGTATTTTAGAATGTTGTTATAAATAATATGCCTGTGCGTATTAATGTACTGCCGTAAATATCTCACCAGCATGGGTTTGAAATTTGAAGTGTTGATTGATATATTTTTAGATGATAGAAATAGACAGTTCTTGTTTCTCTGCAACACGTGTAATCTCTCTTCCTCCAGTAAGTTTTTCGCTCTTATCCGCCATGCTTGTTCTATCGAAACTTTGAGTAAACCATTTCATTTTGGAAACTCTCGACTTCCAGAGGAAACTCAAATTTTTATATACCAAATCAGAATAATAATTCATAGGAATTACAGTACATACACTTCACATAAAGTTCCCACCGTTTCGTCAGTGTGCTTATGGGCTCGCGAGAGGAGGTGGTTGTTGTTTCATTTCAGAGGCTAGGGCATCGTGGTCATTTAGCCCCATGCACTTGGGTATGGTATATCTATAAATACAAATAATTTTTATGAAAACCTGTGTCATTGTGGTGTGTTGATAATTCAGGTGAGGAATGGGAAGGAGGCGGCCATGGCTTAAATTTAAGTTCCATCCCAGTGTTTGCCTGGAGTCGAAGTGGTAAACCACTTCCAGGATGACCGTGGTGGGTATCTAACCCACCTCTTATCAGTTTTTCCTCACGAGTCTGAGTGAGCCCCCGTTATTTTAATGAGATAAAAACAGACCGTAAATTCAAATTCGTCACGATTATAAGAATGTCCAAGCTGTGTAGATTACGAGATCTTTGAAATTTGGGATATTTTATCACCGACAAACGAAAACAAGCCACGAAGTAAGATTCAGTACAATCAAAATACAAATCCGTGATGAAAATTATAAATGATCACAGCTGGTAGGAAAAAAACAACGGAGTATCACTCCTCCGAAAGCTCACCCAACACAAATAGTGCCGAGTAAATATGGCCCACTTGCCCACCAGACATGTATTCCATTGGCAGCGCTGCTTAGCAATGACATTTACTAGACGAGTTGTGCCGGAGTACGCTACTCCGAACTTAACCCAACGATGAAATAACAGACCCTTAAACATCTAAACGCAATTAGCCGGTCTGTTGATAAACTACAAAATCAGTACTGGGACACCAAGCGATACAGCCTTTCCTCTTTGGCGTGAACACCTGGCCTTGCTCTCCAATCACATCGTCATACCTTGGTCATACCTGTCTCGCTCAGGGCAGTTATAGGCCTCTTGCGGGTTTGATGCCCGGAGCCGGCCGGGAGCATTTGAGCTGCCAGGCTATGCCTTAAAGTACAGCAATTAACGTTCAAATATCACTGTACACCACCTACTTGTAGGTTACAGTCGCGTTCTGTTTCTTCCTGGTGGTGGGTTTCTCATTTTTGCCAGTTCGCCGTTCTTTGTTTTGCTGTCATGTTGTCGACCAACTCGTAGTGTAGCGGTTAGCATGCTTGGCTGTCGCCCCGGAGGTCGGGATTCGATTTCCGGCTCTACCAAGAAATTTAACTCCGGTCTAAGTGCTAGAACGGGGTACACTCAGCCTCGTGTTGCAAAACTGAAAGGAGATGGGTTCTATTCTCACCTCATCCATCCTGGAAGTGGTTTTCCGTGGTTTCCCACTTCTTCTCCGGGATGGTTCCTGACTTAGGCCACGGCCGCCTTCTTCCAAATCCTCACCTAGATTACAAATGCACACACTAATACAGCCATCACAATAACACAGATTATTAGCTAACAATTACACCCACCCAAGTGCACGAGACTAAATGACCACAATGGCCAAGCCCTTCAAACGAAACAACAAATATAGTGTCGTCTTGACGAGGAGCTGCTCTGCTTCTGTGTGATTACTGCTTTGTTGGGGGCTGACCATTTCAAGGATGTTAACAAACGCTGCGCTAAAGCGCACACGGGTGAGGAGGATAGTGCTCCAGCTCGGCACCGTCCGGTCATCCGGCCCTGGTTGGACTGCTTGTCTATGAGAGCGATCCAGCTCGGCACCGTCCGGTCATCCGGCCCTGGTTGGACTGCTTGTCTATGAGAGCGCTCCAGCTCGGCACAGTCCGGTCATACGGCCCTGGTTGGACTGCTCGTCTATGAGAGCGCTCCAGCTCGGCACCGTCCGGTCATACGGCCCTGGTTGGACTGCTCGTCTATGAGAGCGCTCCAGCTCGGCACCGTCCGGTCATACGGCCCTGGTTGGACTGCTCGTCTATGAGAGCGCTCCAGCTCGGCACCGTCCGGTCATCCGGCCTTGGTTGGACTGCTTGTCTATGAGAGCGCTCCAGCTCGGCACCGTCCGGTCATACGGCCCTGGTTGGACTGCTCGTCTATGAGAGCGCTCCAGCTCGGCACCGTCCGGTCATACGGCCCTGGTTGGACTGCTCGTCTATGAGAGCGCTCCAGCTCGGCACCGTCCGGTCATCCGGCCTTGGTTGGACTGCTTGTCTATGAGAGCGCTCCAGCTCGGCACCGTCCGGTCATCCGGCCCTGGTTGGACTGCTTGTCTATGAGAGCGCTCCAGCTCGGCACCGTCCGGTCATCCGGCCCTGGTTGGACTGCTTGTCTATGAGAGCGCTCCAGCTCGGCACCGTCCGGTCATACGGCCCTGGTTGGACTGCTCGTCTATGAGAGCGCTCCAGCTCGGCACCGTCCGGTCATACGGCCCTGGTTGGACTGCTCGTCTATGAGAGCGATCCAGCTCGGCACAGTCTGGTCATACGGCCCTGGTTGGAATGCTTGTCTATGAGAGTAAGCCAGCTCGTCACAGTCTGGTCATACGACCCTGATTGGAACGCTTGTCTATGAGAGCGATCCAGCTCGGCACCGTCCGGTCATACGGCCCTGGTTGGACTGCTCGTCTATGAGAGCGCTCCAGCTCGGCACCGTCCGGTCATACGGCCCTGGTTGGACTGCTCGTCTATGAGAGCGCTCCAGCTCGGCACCGTCCGGTCATACGGCCCTGGTTGGACTGCTCGTCTATGAGAGCGATCCAGCTCGGCACAGTCTGGTCATACGGCCCTGGTTGGAATGCTTGTCTATGAGAGTAAGCCAGCTCGTCACAGTCTGGTCATACGGCCCTGATTGGAACGCTTGTCTATGAGAGCGATCCAGCTCGGCACAGTCTGGTCATACGGCCTTTTTTTTTTTTGGCTGATTTAGCAGGACAACGCTCGACCATACTCAGCAAAGGTGGCATAGAACTGCCTGCAACGTTGGCACACTGCCGTGGCCCGCCCGATTCCCATATTTGTCACCAATCAACCATGTGTGGGACCATCTGCGGTGACCGAGGAGTGCACAAGTTCTTGAGAACCAGTAAGAATTTGCGCACATCAGCGTTACAATCATCCATAACCGGTTTCTTGCAATTCCCACATTTTTTGTCGGCTAGTGTTCATTACCGTCCCAGCTTTTTCTTGGAGACCTAGTTGAGAATGACCACTGTCAGCACTGCGTACAAATCTCCCAACGATCCAACTCATATTATTATTTACGGCATTGATCCAATTGGTTGCAAGTGAAGGTTTTGAAACGTATGAGTTGGAGACCGCCGTCGGCACTGGATCCGATCCCCCTGCATTCGGGGTAGATGCACGAACTAGTTACAGTACACCACGAACGTTCCATCCTCGAGGCACGTCATTTGTCAACTGCCCGTGTAATTGCTGAATAATGGGAATGAAATTCGTAGAATAGCCACAATTTTTAGATAGGCTATAGTTCGCCAACATAGGCTATGATAGCCTATCAGATATCGTATCGGATGACACAGTGTACTGCAACTCAGGAGGCTCCCCTCACAGTTATGTTCCACGAGCCGCATATCACCACGACGCGACTTACCCCTATATAGTTGGAAGTTACTCGAGTGTGAAATGTGTGTTTTATAAGCATGTTACAGAATTGTAAGAACCGCGACGGATGAAGCTCATGCCTTAATTTGAATGTACTTTCTTCCGCCCGGTTTCTCTGTCTGAGCTAAAGATTACCCTAAGCTCCAGACTGGGCTTTAACTCTAATTTAAGGGGAAGTTGAATTTCGCAGTTCATAAAATGGCAGCTAAGCTGTGCTTTTTTCTGGACTAGCTTAAGCTGCGAGAATCCAGGTTCGTTAGATTTGACTTCAGAGACCTATCAGTGGAATATAAATGATCATTTCATTGGTTGTATGCAGTATTGTTCATCAAAATGAATATAGCCTATTAATGAGTCACTTCCAATTTCTACGCAGGGATTTTTATTTGTTAAGGTTAAGACGCACCTAGTCGAAACCGCATGATTATCATATGACCGGACTTCCTCATTGAAAGGTAACTCGCGCATGAAAGCACAACTCAGTTGAACTCAATAATATATGGTAAGCAATAGCTAATAGTTCAGAAAACCCAAAACGCATTACGCTTAGTGATAGAATAGTTTGTATAGTCTACACTACGTACCTGCTTGGAATTTGTTGGTGGCTGAATGGCTAATGTAGCATGCATTGAGTCAATACTCCGTTGAGCAATCATTTTTAAATTCCTAGACAAAGAATAGCCTATCGCTACATTTTGCTGCACAATATAGCCTACACACGTATTTAATGAACGAAATTTCACCCGATTTTGATTATTCGTCACAAAAACGAATTTCGTCTAACGTCAAGCATTTCGTACAATTGCGCATGCGCACGCTACAAAATAGGCTACATAATAATAATAATAATAATAATACTGTATTTGTTTTACGACGCTTTTAACTACTACGGCTTTTAGAGACGCCGGGGTGCCGGAATTTTGCCTCGAAGGGAATCTTCAACGTGCCAGTAAATCTACTGACACGGCTCCGTCGAATTTGCGCACCCTCAAATGCAACTGACTACGCCAGGATTCGATCCTGCAACTTTGGGCACATCAGCTGAGAACGTTTTTACGGGACACTAATTTTGACATAAATACGTTGTTCTTCGAAGCGAAGGTGGCAATGGATCCCAAGAGCATAGAATAATTCGTTCCACCGTTGCTAACGAGATCTCGCAGGGAACAGCTGCACTTGGTGGCGAACAAAGTATTTCAGCGAAGATATCAAGCCCACTTCAATTATGGTGCACTTGCTCAGTGCAAGGTTATCGACTACCAACCTACAGTAGCTCGGCGTTGCTAATCCCCCTTGGTACTACTGCGAAACTCACGGAGCTAAAGCCAAAGTTTAAAACTCGACTAAATACTTAGTAGGCCTAAAGCTTCGACTTAGTTCTGACTGTAAAACCGGGCCTTAGTGGTGTAACTGAAGCTCAAAAGCGTTCACATACGGTAGGTATATCGGACAGTTTTTCTTTTCATTTTCCCTTCCTTATAGCCGCTTCAACACCTTCTTCTTGAGAATTGGCCATATTGTTGAGAATCACCCGACATGGAAAGTTATCGAGTCACTTTGTTTATACCATTTTCTCGATTTGTAGATTAATATGAGATTTTTCAGTGTGATCGTGCCTGACTGAAATAGCCTACCTAAAACTATAACAGAATAATATGCTTTTCCATCTTGTTTATAAATCTCCTAGTAACGGCCGTCCCACGCAAATGTAATTGAAAAAAAAAATCATTTTCCTCTTATAAAGATGTGGTACTGTCTCGAGTGTGTGAACTCAACAGTGAGCTGTTAATGCAACAGTGTTGTCAGTATACAATACTGCGAGTGTCCAGGTGTTAGTGTAATTTCAGATTTACATGGGTAATGAAATCCTTGTAATGTTTCTGCTCCTAAACACCTGAAACTCGAGAAATAACAGGTTTCAGGCCACTGTACTTGATCCTTGGTGCGTGTGCGTGTCGAATAAGGGGATCGCTTTCGGTTGTGCTCAGACTGTATTCCGAAACGAGGTCTCCCTTATTGAACCCTTCCTCCTCGCTCTGTAGCTTTAGTGGTCAGCTTTGCCGTACCCAAAACGAATTGGTAACAGAGAGTCTACTGTAAATTATGCAAGCTTCCTCCAATATAATATGCTTGATGAACAATTGTTATTTTCTTGTTATTAATGCTATCGTACGTATTTTAATTGTAATAGGCTACATTTTCGCATATTTGAAAGGCAACTTCTATTTCCTCCCTCCCTCCCACCCACCGATCAGTTTCGCTGAATATTTTGGATATTCAGAACTCTAAAAACTTTCGCTGCAAGAAATGACATAATGAAAGCAACATTCAAAATAGGATAATTGGTCAATACTGCATTTAAAGTCTCCTATGTGCAATGCCCCAGATCTTGAGCCTATTGTGGTCCTCTCGTGAGGGGCCTTCCCGGACACATTTCTAAAACACTTTTCCTTAAGAGCCGGCCGGAGTGGGAACGGCCGACTGCCAGCCCAGCACTTGTTGTAACATGGGTGAAAAGTTTGTGAAACGTTTTATAAAGAAACGGGACAAGGTAAAATTATTTTGTTCCTATAGCCCGCTGTAGTATTTTATACACTTTTCATCGGTGCAAAAGCATATCGAACAGGAATACAAAGATAGTTATAAAAAGTGTAGTTAAAATCACAATTCTCCATATAAAATAGAGTTCTGAACTGCAATTTTCCTAACCTCTTCAATGCCTTCAGATGATGTTGAAAACAGAAACAAACTCCACTGCAAGACAGCTTATAGTTTTCTCTATTGTGCTACTGAATCATATTTTCAAATTAAGAACTCTGTATATGTTTAATCGTGATTTTAGAAAATGTCAGCATATTGAGTTGCTAATGCTAGCCGTGTCGAGGTGCTGGCAGTTCAGGCAGTTACCGTCAGATACCGCATCGTCGCAAAGTCATGTCCTTGAAACAGGGTGAAGTAAGACAGAGCCGGCTTCCGAGAGATGTAATCTCATGCCAGGAAGTGATGAAATCAGCTCATGTCCAGGGGCTGTCAGTCGCTTCATTACAATCAGTGCCAGATCCAGGCTTTGCGGTGCCCTGGGCGATATGATACGGTTGGGCCCTCAACAATAGAAAATATAAAAAATATCAAATCAAATGGAAAATAGTTTTGTAATAATAATAAAATAAAGAATAGTTACAATATTTTGAATACACTACGGTACATTCTTTTAATAATATGAAAGAAACCCTTAAGTCCCCTTGAAGAAGATTATGTAAACTATGAAATATTAAAATATTACTTTGCGACTCTTTTTCTCGGATGAAGTCTTCCATCATTTCACTGAAATCTATACTTGCTAAACGGTCACGGGAGGTCATAGCTGCACTGAAAAAAGAATATGAATTATAAATTAGTTTGAAAAGTATAATTAATTAATCAATTAGACTTAGACAAAAGATGTTTGAGCAGACTCCCAAAGAGAGACAACCGGGAAAGAAGTGGAGGGAGGAGAGACAGAGGAAGCATAGTGTGTGTGTATGAGAGGTTTTTGGGGAAAAAAAGAAGGACCAGAATTAAACATGAAAATTGATTGTGTTATAACGCTCTCCTTATGGAGAATTAACGAATAAATAAATAATTAATCAATTAAATTTAAAACAATCCATGACCCCCCCCCCCCCCCCGGACCGCGGGGCCCTGGGCGGTCACCCTCCCCTAGATCCACCCCCGATTACAATCGTCTGCTTTCTAGATCATCATATTATGGTGTGTGGCCTACAGGTCTTTTGCAGTTCCAGTGTTTATTATGAGCTTTTTAGTTCTTTCTAACATGTCTGTAATATAGTATAGGCTACTTTCAAGATTATGCCATTGTTGTACTGTAAATAGAGTTGTTGTTGTTGTTGGAGGTGGTGATTCGTTTAGGAGCTTTGGGACATGGTGGTCATGTAGCCGCGTGCACTTGGGTGTGTGTATAATGTGTCTAATAACCTGTGTTATTGTGATGGTTGTATTAGGGTGTGTATTTTTATTAGGGACGGGTTTTGTATATGCGGCGGCCGTGGCCTTAAGTTAGATACCATCCCAGCATTTGCCTGAAGCATAAGTGAGGAAACAACTTCCAGGATGGCTGAAGTAACAATGTAACCCTTCTCTTCCCAGTTCTGCCTCACAAGCCTCAGTGTATCCCATTACAGCCCTCAGCTCCTAAACCTGGACCTCTGCGTTGACAGCTAAGAAGACTAGCCACTACGCCACGAGGTGGATTGTAAATAAAATGTTGCTTTGTCAGTCTAAATATGATTTAGCGACTACTGGGCTTTTGAAGTTACAGTAATTATTATATGAGTAGCAAGCAATCACTAGTTAGTAACCATCACTAAAGTGGGCCTGAATTTCATTAAATTAATTTGTTTATTTATTTATAATTATTTGTATGTTTATTTATAGTTCTTCTAACAGGTTACAACCTAATTACGAGAAATAACAATATGAATTACACTTAATATTTTTCTTACACTAATATAAAATGATACTTATAATACGTATGACTAAATATTATTCTAGTAAGTATTGCATTTGTAATTATGTTAAAAGTCACTGATAAGGAGCGTATGATATTAAGTGATTTCTCTACAAAACAAATGAACAAAAGGTGCTGTCTGATATATGGAAATGTGTGCATGTTTTTTTTCTTTTTTTTAGATATTGAATGTGTTCGATACAGGCGAATGTTTATATTACTCTGTATTGGTTCTTGGACAGTGGAATATTATACGTTTCGGTCTTATTGACCGCGAAGGAACATATAGTTCAAATTCAGATGACAAATAAGGTCTATCAAAGATGTTATCAAATTATTTAATGTAATAACCTGCCTACTTTTCTCTAAAGTCTTTAAAGAAAAAGTTCCATTAATAAATTATGCTTAGCATTTTTAAAGGAAATGTGTAGTTTATGTTATCGTCAATCTCGCGATCAATAGCCACGGGACCTCCTTTTTACGTGGAATCCGAACTACTGGACATGACGTTTCACTTCGAAAATCTCACATCATTGACCGGGAACCGAACCCGGTCCGCTGTGGTGAGAGGCCAACAGCTTGACCACACCACTGGGCCACCACATTCCCGCTTAGCATATTTAGGATATACATTTGTCCTTTTGTATTCCAAGAATATAGGGAATTTATTTTTTATCGATTCAACTCTATAGTTAGCATTCGCACATCTTGGGTTCCAAACTATTGAGCCAAATTCAAGTCAACTTCATACGAATGCATTATACTGTACAATCTTTAGCAATGTACAGGTTCCTAAAATAAAATGTGCATCTTCTTATAAATCCCAGCATTTTGAATATATCTCAAAAATTCGATCAATACGGTGAGAAAAGGATAACTTTTTTTTTCATAGTATAGCCTACCATAAACCTAGATGACTTGAGATGGGAACTACATAGGAAATGGTGGTGTTTTATATCAAAGTTTTCGTGTAAATGCAATCGGATGACACTTATAAATCGAAACAATTTGTTTTGTTCCAATTTATTGTTTCTTCATCTTTTGGAGCAGCATACAATCCCATAACGAATAAATGTATTTAAACGATTACACGACATTTGCAAATAATAATAATAATAATAATGATATGTTGGCATCCCGGAGATGGTTAATTGAGATAAGATTACAGAGGCACAAGATTCGATCCCAGGGGAACACCAGAGGGTGAATGGAGCTTTTCTCTATGATACAAAGTGTTGCGTCTTACATACTGTAAGTATGATCCGTAATAGGACATTTTCGTAAGTTGTAGGCTACGTCATGGTTAACTCTACCAATAATCTGTATATATTACATCGACTCGTTATCCTTTAATTTAAACCAGATGACTCCTGATTCGTGAAAATTGGTTATTGTTGATCATCGAGGGATGAATCCGTGTTATGAATCGTGAATAAAATGGCATGTATGCCTGAATAATACATTAGGCCTATGTGTTCATGAAGTGTTTGCTCGTAAAGTTAGTTTGGGGCAAACTTAGTAGCTACCGGTACTGTTCGGTAGTTAAGAATTAGTGAAATCTTACCCGACTTGTGAATATGACTGACTTTAGTAAGTTTCCATTTCTCTGGAAATATCAAAGACTTGATCGATAAATTAAATTTAATATCAAGAGGATAAGTTAAGCCTCCGTGGCTTAGGCGGCAGCACGCCGGCCTCTCACCGCTGGGTCCGTGGTTCAAATCCCGGTCACTCCATGTGAGATCTGTGCTAGACAGAACGGAGGCAGACAGGTTTTTCTCCGGGTACTCCGGTTTTCCCTGTCAAAATGTCATTCCAGCAACACTCTCCACTATCATTTCATTTCATCTGTCATTCATTTAATCATTGCCCCAGAGGAGTGCGTCAGGCCTCGGCAGCCGGCACAGTTCATATCCTCGCCGCTAGATGGGGGCTTCATTCATTCCATTCCTGACCCGGTCGGAGACTGGAAGCAGGCTGTGGATTTTCATTTTTCATCAAGAGGATAAGCTATTTTTTTCCCGGATCGTTTTTTAACAAATATGGAAGAATAACCCTCTTGTGTCCCATATATTCATCGTAAGTATCGGAGTGAGAATGTCACTACGGGTTACCTCATAATAATTAAGATGTCAATTTCGAGATGACTTTCTAGGTTATCATGCGTTAAAATGTCATAGTTGGATCCATTTTGGCAATATACTGATGAGTAAGGCTAGGATTTTAATGTAATATCTATCATCATCATAGCAAACACTCATATCGAGTAGATTGGCCTTTCAATCCGGAAGTCTCTCATTGGTGAGTTCGGAGGTGACTATACAGCCCAATGCGGGAGGCACACGATTTGCCGCAGTGATGACAGATGGTTCCACGTGGGGCATCTGCGTTCCTTCCATTTCTTCTATGTAATATTACATTAAAAAATTTGAAATATGTAACATTGATTTAATTTTTATATAAATCACATACATTACACATGATATTGCTTGTAGATTCTTCATTTTATTCATTATATTTTTTGCAAAATAAAGGATGGTACACTAATTAATTAATTAATTAAGCATGTTCATATTATAGCAAATTTAAATAAATTCCATGATTATGTATGCGTACGGAAGAGTACCAAGGGAAAAGAAACTGACGATTCTGAAGTACAGTATTATGGTATCCAGGGAAGGCTGCTACAGGCAATCAAAAGTTCCGTATTTGTGTTTATAATGAAGCTGCGGTAAGAGTTGATGCTAGGATGAGTTTCTGGTCTAAGTTGTTACAGGAATAGGCTGAAATCTTTCACCGCTACTACTGATTTTTATATAGGCTATAATATTGTCTTTTGTAGCTTTTCAGTCGGTCAACACGACTGTGCCCAATGAATGGGCGGGGTACAAGATATAAACATGTAAATACACTCCAGGAAAAAGTAACATGCATTTGTTAATTATCACAATTGCCCCATATAATTGCACCATATTTGTTCATGAATAGTGATGTGATAATCGTGGGAAACGGATCTTAGTTTTCTTTCCCTTGAGCAACTGAATTTGTAGTTTCTGGACATTTTTTGGTTGTTGATGAGGAAAAGGCAACGCGAAAGGAAGAGCTGAAGCAACTCAGTCCTGATAATAATATGCTATAGCTTATCGTTGAAGTTAATCCTGTGTGATGACTGATGAGAAATGTAATTTCAAAAAAGGTATTCTACTTTTTTTTAAATATCGCCTTTGTTAAGAATAAAAGAAAAAATAACTTGTCATGGTTACTTACAAAAACACGTAAATATAATTCTAGGAAATAAACAGCAGTTTTTCAGCATACTACTAAGTTACAGGTATACTAGGAAGTAGGCTTCCTTACGTATCTTTTCCATGTTATCGTAAACACGATGAGTTATATTTTGAAATATTCAAACAGAAGTGTTGAAAATTTACTTTTCAACTCTTTTCAGGAATTAGTTTAGTCTGAAGGATTCTTTATCACAATTAAGGTTATTATGAAGATAAAACAAAAGTTCGGTGCTTTTCAGTCGGTCAACACGAATTTACCCAAAAGATTTGTAAATTTTTCGGGATTAGGGTATAATTCAACTCTGTTGGGTACATTCGTGTTGACCGACCGAAAAGCACCAAACTTTTGTTTACTAAGGGAACACTGAAAAATGGCTTCAAACCCCATAATGTCAGTATGATGATGTTTATGAAAGTAAATGATTGAATATACACAATCTAATTGAGCATGATCAACAACAACGACGGCGTGAAACCTTATTGTGTTTCGGTTTCGAACTTCGCAACATAGGCAGTTTTATGTAAGGAAGGTCTGTAAGGAATTGGTAGAGCTTGAAGAATAACATTTTATTTATTTCTGCGCTATCACATTCTGCATAACATACTGTTTTAAAGACCATCTCGTGGTGTAGCGTTCTTGTGTGTGACCCCCGGATGCAAGGCCTTAGAGAGTGGTGATGGGCCCTGGGGCTGGAGAATCCTGCACTCCCTCACCTCTATTGCCAAATTATGTAATATTAATTTATAATCCTCCTAAATAAGCAGAAACTGATAGTAATTTTAGAAATAATAATAATAATAATAATAATAATAGTATTAATAGAAGCCGCCGGTGGTAGAGAGTTCAACATGTGCTCCCCCCCCCCCCCCCTCCCCCCACATGCAAGATCCGGAAAATATTTTAATTATTATTATTAATAATAATAATAATAGTAATAAGACGGCTGAGGTGGGATTCAAACCCACGCTCTCTCGATACCAGCGTGGTACGAGGTAGTGCGTTAGTGTGTATATTTGGGATTCAGATGCGGATTGTGAAGGAGTCGGCTGCATTTGTCTGGAGTAGAAGTGATGATAATAATAATAATAAAAATAATAATAATAATAATAATAATAATAGTAATAATAATAATGTTATTGCTTTACGTCCCTTTAAACATCTGCGGCTTTAGGAGAGGCCGGGGTTTTGGAAGTTTGCCCCAAAGGGGATCTTTAACCTGCCAGTAAATTCACTGACACGGCTCCCTCGCATTTGTGCACCTTCCAATGCCAGCTGGCTGTGCCAGGATTCGATCCTGCAATCTTGGGCACAGCAAGTAAGAACGTTACCCCTGAGCCACGCAGCCAGAGTAGAAGTGAGAAACCACGGAAAACCACTTCCAAGATGGCTGAGATGAGAATCGAAACCACATCTTTTCAGTTTTGCCTCACGGGGCATTCCAGCCCTCAGACAAGAATGAATCGAATTTCTTGTCGGCGCCGGGAATCGAACCCGAACCTCTGGGGTGACAGCCAAGAATACTAGCCGCTACAACACGAGGAAGGCCAAGGATATTTCAGTCACTTGTGAATTCCGTAATCCGTAGTTTAACTATTAGCTTATCTATAGCAAAATATTTCGGCCATTCAATTGGAAGTAGCCTATACAGACTATCACTTCGAAATTTCTGGTCGCGATATTCTTGAAGCGCATTGCCACGAGATTGCATTTCCCCAGTGTTTGGACCCCGGAGCAGTTAGAACTTTCTCGCACGCGCGACCTTGAACCACCCTCACCACAGTAATAGTAGGTAATCTGTGCTCACAGTAGGGGGTAATCCGTGCTGATACCTATGTACGGGCCATGTAACTACTAGGGGACAGCGACTACAACGAAACTAGTGGCAACGTTTTGAAATGAAAGGTGAAATAGGAACTGACTCCGGCCGCCTCTTAAATACAATTCTTTGTGTTCACATTTCCGTAATGCCAGTTTTCCTCATAACAACTTCCTAAATACTGTTTTTCTTAAATATAAGTTTTCCTCAAAAATCCTAGTCCAAATTTGTTACACAAAACGGAATAAACTTGTAGTTGAGAATATTTGTTACCTGCTGCTTAGGGTGGGTTACATAAAGAGGTTTTGACTTATGACTCAAAAATCGTCTATTTTATTCACTGTAGGCCTACTGTTTGCATCGGAGTACCGATGTCCTTAGCCCTTTCTGAGTTGCAAGATATTTTGCTCTCTATTGTTCAAATGGCCGACCCCGTGGTGTTGGGGTAGTGCGCCTTTCTTCGATTCCCGGCTCCGTCAGGGATTTTCGAAACTCACGTGAGGGCTGTAAGGGGATGCACTCAGCCCCGTGAGGACAATTGAGTAGTGCCCCGGTCACGAAAGCCATGATTCACGGCCGAGGAGACCCGACGCCCTGACCACGCGTCACCCCTCAATCTGCAGACCAAATGGCTGTACAGCGGTTGCTTGGTAGGCCTAGGCCCTTCATGGGCTGTGGTGCCACGGGGGGTAATTGTTCAAATGAATTAGAGCATCATCCACCGAGACAATGACTAGGGCAAGGAGCATGTGACTTGAAACTTTAATGTGTCTCTCTATGAAGTGATTGTACTCCTCCTGAAGGTCTTTGCCTTGGATCTTCCGATCATTGGATTACTCGAGGTACCACAGAACTTCTGTGGCGCTGTTATAATAATAATAATAATAATAATAATAATAATAATAATCATAATAATAATGACGTAATTAGTTTTATGTTCCTTTAACTGCTCCAGCTTTTAGAGACACCAGGGTGCCAGAATTTTCCCCCGAAGGGGAACTTAAACATGCCAGTAAATCTACTGGCACGGTTCCCTCGCATTTAAGCACCCTCAAGTCGCAACGGACTACGCCAGGATTCGATGCTGTAACCCAGGGCACGGCAGGTTAGAACGTTACCACTGCGCCACGCAGGCAGTCTGGCGCTGCTAGCAAGTCCCTTCTCGAGTCTCGAGACGTTGCTTAAGTGCAGTATTTTACTTGCAGTTTGAAGCACATGTCGTAATCTCCTTTTGGAAAAGAATTATGAACCTCATGGAACGACATACGGGGTTACCAGAGTTATTATTTCTCTGGACTCTCCCTTCTGTAATCCTATCCATCGTATCATCGCTGTCATTTATAACACAGGACTGTTTCGTATTATACAGTGAGCTTTCTTGAAACTTCGTTGCAATATATACTTTGAGTGTACACTTCACTAAGAAATGTGCATATTTATAAACTATTCAAACGTTCAGATACAGAAAAATACTCAATCCTCGACGGTGGCAAACTTACTGAGTGAAGATTAGTAATCGTAAATACATGGAGCGTTGTGTGTGAATTGGGCTCTCGCAGTGAGTTTTACAAACTCTAAACCTCGTTCTGTGGCTAGGATTGAATCGGTGGCACTTTCTTATATTAGGCATTTAAGTACCGGTACTAGATTACTATTATTATTATTACAATTTTGTTTACCAATTAATTACGCAAATATGCTCTTAAAAACGCATTTATGGCCCACAAATCTTTAGAAAATAACCTATATGTGTTTCTCGTTAGGACTATGTAGGAAATAAATAAAATGTGAACGAGCCAACTTATAACTAGGATAACGATTTGTTTGGAATATAAATGATCTATGTCCTGAAAATATATGAATATGTGACTATGAACTTGTGCAATTGCGTTGTGCTGTTGGAAAGAGACGTAGGGTAGCATTCCTAAGAAGATGCATATATGTACTAGTATTAGTATCTTGACATCTGCACTCTGATTTGCTAGCATGGAGTAAAGAAACTATAGAGAAGGTGTCATACTGGGTGCGAAACAGGCTTTATATAAATAACTAGCTATTCCCGGCATGCGTTGCAATGCCAGTCAAAGACAGGAAGATAATAATAATGCACCCCCGGCCAAAAACCGTGGCGTGAACTGTATTGGAATACACTGCGATACCAGATACCCATTTAACATTTGATTGCCGCTGAGCATGGCTGCGCCAGTGTTTGTTGATTATTGTAGCAGGAGCCCCGCGCGGTACAGCGGAGGAGACAGTGATGACAGAATGAGGTCTGCACATAAGTGAGCAGCATTGCGTCAGATAAGCGTCTCAGGAGCTCATGTTACCAAGGACAGTTGTTAAACGATGACCAGTGTACTGGATCTGAGTCATATCCCACTCGCGCAACTGTACCTGTCAACGAAGCAGGCTGACGTGTGACACAAGTAAACATAGAATAGTTCCCATCTCGACCGCCAGCAATCAATTCGTGAAAGGATAATAACACGGCGGGCTGCTGACAGTCTACTCATGCCACCTCGGGCGTGGTGGCTCAGCGGTCTAGCTGTATGCCTCTCACCAAGGCGGTCCGGGTTCGATTCCCGGTCAATGCATGTGAGATTTTCGAAGTGAAATGCTATGTCCTGGGGTTCGGATTCCACGTAAAAAGGAGGTCCCGTGGCTCATGATCTCTACATTAACGGTCACGTTAAACTACAAGCTTCCTTCCTTCCTTTCATGCCACCTCGCGATGAATCAGCAAGCCTTTCTCACACCTTGCATTGCGGTGTCATAAGTATACAGATTGTGCAATTGGGTTACTGTGGGATTTAAGGGTTCCTGTTAAGTCCCTCACCCTTTTGTGTTACATAAATAATTTGTAGCCAGAACCCTTCCCTGGAGTGCACACAACAACTCACCTAAATTTCATCGCAATCGAATGAATGGTACCTATGAACGTATAGGGGACAGACAAACTATCCCGTAGAATTGATTTATATATATATATGTCGTAGTCAGATAGTGAAATCCGTCATTTCATGAAAATCCTAGGCACTTCATGAAGAGCCGGCATATGATGTAAAAAGGTACAGTTGCAAGATGGCTGCTGTGATTTCATGCTGTTCTACGAAGACGTGCAAGATGGCTGCTGTTACTCAGGGATCTGAGGTAGTGGTGAAACGCGGAACTAAAGAAGCTATTACTATTGACATGCAAGATGGCTGTTGCGGCTTTGGAATTTATAGTAGTGATATTATGAACTATAGAACTAGATCGTCAAGAAAAGCAAAGAGAGCTACTCTATTTGTTTATTCGGGGACAAGATGATAACAAGGGAAAAATAAGACTAGCTTTTATATAGTGGAGAGTAATGTAAACAAATCCTTTTTAATCGCTATGCGATGGCTTGTTCCACAGTTTCCTCTCTGAAAGATAAATCTCATGACCAATGTCTAAGATTCTGATAAACGGAGCCAGAATACCGCAGCTTCTTATATAAATTCCATAGTTCGGAGATACCATGAAACCAACAAAATGTTACCTACATCGGTGAGCTTATACGCTTAGCCTATACGTGACCTAGCACAAGTTTTTACTGTATTTCAACTCTCTATAAATTTTAGATTAACCTCAGTTTTATATTAAATTCATTCCTTTTGTTTTGCTTGTTCTATGTTTTCATATATTATATAGTATCTTGCCCCTTCTCGAACGAATCCTGCTTGGTGATAGTATCACCCTACGGCTTGAGGAGGGAGAGTTCTGCTGTGCTCTACTATTTATTATCTATTATATGTTTATCGTTTACAAGCCCTTACCTTGTAAACTGGCGCCCATATATATATACAGAGTGGTTCACCAGCCCCTTGTTATTTAGTTTTATGAAACCCAACTAACATTGCATTTCTCCCGATGGTCGATAATACCCTGCGCTCTGACAGTGTGACAGCAATGTTATTGAGTCATGGGTCTAGCAAAGAAAAAATCGACCGTAAACTTTTCCCCGCCAAATACTAAGGCCCATTCTACTAACATGTGACTTATTGCTCCTTGATATAACACACACGTAATACGATCGAATGAATACCTTACGCCACGTGATCTGTAATAGTAGAAAGTTAAATCAATCAACACCATAAACCATGATTGAAGACTATGACATGGACTGTAACGTTTGAGGTGGGACGGCCACAGTAACTAGTGCACGTGCAGCGCGTGGTGCTTACCATGTATTGGTGGCTGAGTCTATCAAAGCCTGCCCGTACATGGTGGGCGAGAACGGGTAGACTAGTGCTTCGAATCCAGTGGTAGGCATACTTTTTTGAACGACGGCCCGCGCTCCATTTTAGTGGGGATGTAACTACAATGCCACATTTGTTCACTTACGATGTATTCCTGTCAAGAGTACGTTGAATTTTGCTCATTTATAAAGAGAATACGATCGAATTGGTAGGTTGTGCCACGTGACCTGTAATGAAAGAAAGTTAAAAAACTGTCATGGTTATTAACATATCGAAGTGTCGCTCCGGAGGTCCGGGTTCGATTCCCAGCTCTGCCAAGAAATTTAATAATGATCTGAGGGCTGAAATGGGGTATACTCAGCCTCGTGAAGCGAATCTTAGATGAAGTGGGTTAGATTCCCACCTCAGCCACCCTGGAAGTGGTTTTCCGTGGTTTCCCACTTCTACTCCGGCCAAATGCCGGGACGATTTCTATCTTAAAGCCACGGCCGCCTCCTTCCCAATCCTTAATTGCAAATACACACATTATTACAAACCCGCAATAACTTGGTTCATCAGACAAATTCTACACACACGCACAAGTACACGGTGATAAATGACCGCGGTGTTCTAGCCCCTCAAATGAAACAACAATAACAAAATATCGAAGGAGATCCTGATCGCCATTGCTCGCATCGAAGTATACGTATTCCTTAGAATGTCCCTTGGTATTATTTAGTGAGAAAAGTCATGTTAACAGTCTAATGAACTCAATACACTACGGTATTTCTCATAAGTGGATTAATCAATACTTTTTGTATTTGTCAAACGTAAGAATGAGGATTAGATTATATCCCGCGATTACAGAGGGCTTTGACCTGACACAACCTAAGAATGAGGAATGGTTTACAACCCGAGACGTTACAGAGGGCTTTGACTTGACACGTTCGGTGGCCTGAGTGAGTCTTGAGTTTTCCTTTAAACCAAGGTGGTCAACATTTTGAACACTTGGTACCCTGAATATACAGGATACCTTGCTTTATTTCGTTCTACAGATCATTGTCATCGTCCATTCTGGCTACGGCCAAATAAAAAATCACTCATTGGGACAGGTAGATATGCGTCCATAATACATCCACAATAAACGACATTAAGCAATGGATTTGTACTAGTTTGAGGTTCGAACCTACTACTATGCGACTTGGTTGACGCTATTCCAGCAATTCTTGATTTAGCCACCTCAGCTACGGAGAACCATGGTGCATTGCTGGCACGTGTTGTTGTTGTTTGAGTCTTCAGTCTTTTGACATGTTTGATGCAGCTCTCCATGCCTCCCTGTCCTGAGCTAATCGTTTCATCTCTACATAGCTACCACACCCTACATCCGAGGCAATCTGTTTAACATATTCTAACCTTGGTCTACCCCTACAGTTCTTGTCCTCGACCCTTCCTTCCATAACTAAGCTTGCTATTCCTGGGTGTCTTAGTATGTGTCCTACCAACCTATCTCTTCTCTTCATTAGCAGTCGCCAGAAACATCTCTCCTCTCCCACTCGTCTTAATACCTCTTTGTTTGTAATCCTATCTACCCATCTGATCTTCATCATTCTCCTGTAACACCACATTTCAAATGCTTCAATTCTCCTCTTTTCTGCTGCACCAATAGTCCAAGTTTCGCTTCCATAGAGCGCCACGCTCCAGACAAAGGCTTTCAAAAATGACTTCCTAATACCTAAATCTATATTCGATGTCAGCAGATTCCTTTTTTGTAGAAATGCTTTTCTTGCCTGAGCCAACCTACTTTTTATATCCTCTTTGCTTCGTCCATCACTGGTTATTCTGCTTCCTAAGTAACAGAAATCTCCTACTTCCTTCAGCTTTTCACCTGCCAATTTGATCTCCATAGAAGTTTCTGATTTATTTCGGCTGCATTCCAGTATTTTTGTTTTACATTTATTAATTTTCATCATGAATTCTTTCCGTAAGACGGAGTCCATACCATTCAAAAACTCATTCAAATCCTCAGGCTTGTTGGCCAAGATGACGATGTCATCAGCAAATCTCAGAGTTGAAATTATTTCTCCTTGAATCTTCACTCCCACTTTAAATTTTTCTCTAATTTCCTTCATTGCTTGTTCAATGTAAAGATTGAAAAGTATGGGTGATAAGTTGCAGCCTTGCCTTATACCTTTCTGAATACCAGCTTCTCTCTCATGTCCTTCAACTCGAATGACTGCTGTCTGGTTTCTGTATAGATTGTATATCACCCTCCTATCCCTGTACTTTATTCCAATCGATTTCAAAATGTCAAACAATTTAGTCCAATCAACGTTATCAAAAGCCTTTTCTAAGTCTACAAAAGCCATGAACGTTCTCTTATCTTTCCTTATTCTACCTTCCAAAATCAGCCTAAGACTTAGTACAGCTTCCCTTGTTCCTACATTTCTCCTGAAACCAAACTGGTCTTCACCCAACTCCGTTTCTATCTGGCTCTCAATCCTCTTGTAAATTATTCTAGACAGGATCTTTGAAGCATGAGTAATCAAGCTGATTGTACGATAATCTTCACATCTGTCAGCTCCCACTTTCTTTGGTATAGGGATGATTACATTCTTCTTGAAATCAGGGGGTACCTCACCTGTCTCATAAATCCTACACACCAAGTGAAATAACCTGATCAGACCTTCCTCTCCTATGCAGCGTAGCAACTCAATCGGTATATCATCTATGCCTGGTGCTTTGTTCCTGCTTAAGTCTTCCAAAGCTCTATCAAATTCTGATCTCAATATTAAATCTCCTTTCGCATCCTCATCAATTTCCTCCTCCCTTTCCATTACATGATTCTCAATCTCCTTTCCCTTATACAAACTCTCTATGTAAGCTTTCCATCTCTCAACCTTTTCTTCCCTATCTGTTAGAGGCTTTCCATTTGTGTCCTTAATATTACAGCACTTAGTCTTCTTTTCCCCAAAAGTATTCTTAATCCTTCGATAAGCTGTGTCTACTTTTCCTAATTTCAGACAATTTTCTATACCAGCACATTTCTCTTTCAACCATTCTTCTTTCGCTTCCTTGCACTTCTTGTTAACCTCATTTCTCAGACGTCTGTATTCTGCTTTCCCCTTTTCATCTCTTACATTCTTGTGCTTCCGCCTTTCATCCATCAATTCGAGTATATCCTGAGTGATCCACGGTTTTCTACCTATTCTCTCTTTCCTACCAATGTTTTCTTCTGCGGATTTTGTTATTTCATTCCTCAAAAGTGCCCATTCGTCTGCAATTGAAGTTTGTTTAGGGTTTTTCATTAGTCCTTCCTTTATACTCTTCTTGAATCTTTCGTTTACATCCTTCTCTTTCAGTCTGTCTATTGCCCACCTTTTTGGCTTTTGACTTTTCTTCAGTTTCTTCAACTTTAATCTGCATTTCATTACAACCAGATTGTGGTCAGAGTTTATGTCAGCACCAGGATATGTTTTACAATCCAAAATCTGGTTTCGAAACCTCTGCTTGACCATAATGAAGTCGATTTGGTAACGCCCTGTATCTCCTGGTCTCATCCATGTGTATATTCTTCTATTGTGGTTATTGAATAAGGTGTTAGCTATGACCAACTCATGCTCAGTGCAGAATTCTACCAGCCTGCTTCCTCGATCATTCCTTTCACCTAATCCGAAATCTCCTACTATCTTCCCTTCTCTCCCTTTTCCTACCACAGCATTCCAATCTCCCATTACTATAACATTTTCATCACCCTTGATATACCTCAGAATTTCGTCTATTTCTTCGTAGACCTTTTCAACATCCTCATCATCAGCTTGACTGGTAGGCATATAGACTTGTACCACTGTGGTGCAGGTAGGTTTAGTATTTATTTTTGCTACAATAATCCGTTCACTATATTGCTCATAATATTCCACCCGCTGTCCAAGTTTCCTACTCAATATGAGGCCAACCCCTGCTTGGCCATTGTTTGATTTAGTGCTAATGACCCTATAGTCTCCTGACCAAAAGTCCTGTTCTTCCTGCCAGCGCATTTCACTAATCCCAACCAAATCCAACCTCAACCTATCCATTTCCCTTTCTAAGTTTTCTAACCTTCCATTTCCTAGCAGACTTCTAACATTCCACGCTCCGATCCGTAGAATGTCAGAGTTCCTCTTTGTCACTTCTGTGTTGTTAACCCCCTCTCGAGTAGTCCCCACCCGGAGATCCGAACGGGGGACTAGTTTACCTCCGGATTGAAATTTTACAAGGGAGGAGGCCATCATCACATGTATTTATGCATAGAGAGGTGCATATCCTCGGGAATAGCAAACGGCTGTAGTTTCCCCTTGCTTTCAGCCGTGCAGCAGGACGCAGTGTAGCCATTATTTGGCTTATATTATCAATATCTTAACCGTCTATAAGACTAGTAAAGAATTGATTTATTCTGAAAGGCTGCTACTCCCTTTCAGAATAAGTAAAGAGCAATTCTACTACAAAATACTAACCTTCTACTAACAATTAAATACCAAAATTCTACTAACGAAAAAATACTAAAGTTCCACCAACAACAAATACTACCACTAAAACAGTCTGTCACCAGACACACTCACATGCAATCACACATCACAGTCTACTGAAACAATGAACTATAACTAATAAACAATGCAACTGTTACCAGACACACTCACACACCACAGTCTAATAGAACAATGACATATATCTAATAGACAAACTAACTACCTACTTACAACTACAACTAACTACATACTTACTGTACTGAAGTAAAGTTAAGGTAAAGACATACTGCTCGAGTCTACGCTGCGTGAACCTGAGAGGAATGTGCATCGCGGACTATATGTAGTGGTGTTGACAAGTGATGAGGTTTCTCGGTCCATGCATAGTACAGAACCAAATACATTGGTAGTTTTTTTTTTTTAGCGTATGGCTTTTAGTGTCGGGAGTGTCCGAGGACATGTTCGGCTCGCCAGTTTCGCAGCTGCTTATACATGCATATACAATATCTCCCTTATGACAGCTCTGAAATTGTTTCAGTTGAAGATAACACCCATTGTAGCGTATGGCCTCGAGATTATCTGGCCAGATCTAAAGAAAAAACACTTTACATTATAAAAAAGTTACAGCGACCTTCTTGAAGGAGACCTTGCTGGCACGTATTGAATCTATTCGTAGACACTTCCTGTCTAAACGTAAGGTGCTGGTTTTCGGAGCTGTGATCGTTTTAATCATGCATTATATTTGAGGTCATTGAAATAACACTGCCACTATCGATTTCTGCTATATTCGCGAGCATGTACTCAACGGTAAAATTGTACTAAGGTCGTAAAGGAGCAGGTACTAATGTTTTTAGGATGACTATGATAAACGCGTTAGTTGGGTTGCCTTTCTCCAAAAAGGAAAATAAGGGACTGGTGAACCACACTATATATATTATCCATATTAATATTCAGTCAAAGACCACGAATCAATTACTTCTACACTATGTTTTGGCTTAAGAGGTACGGTACTAGGAATTTTCCCAAACACCTCGATTGGTGTATTTTGTGGGGAATGATACCCTCTAATGAAGATAATTTATCCACCACGAGGGAACGAACTTAGTGAGCAGTGGGTTAAATACAGGAATTTTTAAAACACAGTTAATCTTTAAGATGTAAGCTTTAGAAGTAAGAAAATTACCAAAAAATAACCTGAAATAATAATAATAATAATAATAATGATAATAATATTGGATCTAATTACAAAATATTCCCCCACAAATTCATGTTAATCCCCTTCATTTGTCACAAGAAATATAAATACCAAAAGAGCGCAATGCTTCTGAATTATGAGAATTATTATTATTATTATTATTATTATTATTATTATTATTATTATTATTAACACATTTCACTGTACTAAGTTGTGTCTTTCCATAGAAGAGAGGATCTCGACGATTTAAATATTTGCAGGATAAGAAAACTACACGTCGATGCTTTCACCAACATGTAGACTACTCTTTTCAAACTTCCCTCATTTGGTAATCGTAGTCTGCATTCGGAGATGTACAATCGAACCTGTGATTAGGCAATACTAATACCTAAATTTGCACAGCGTAGTGTATCGAGTGTAGTCGATGTTGAAGTTTCGGTATGCTCCTCTTCTCGTAGCCATATTTGCATCGTGCATTGGAGTCTGTTACTGCGCAAGTCTTCACCAACATTGCGTAACCCAATTCGTTGCAAATTGCTTTCAATTAGTACATCCCGAGGCTCATGTTAAGAAACTAGTGTGTGTTGTTGATTAGAAAATGAGATCGAGTGAAGGCAGTCCAGAGAGGTTTTGCTAGGCTTACTGATTTCCAAATAATTTTTAACAATAGGTAGCTTAGTCGCTCACAATGAAATGGAAGCTAGTGTTTCAGGTCGTCTGTCTAATCCCAGACTGTACCATTTCCCCACTTAAAGAAACTAAGGCAGACAATCTTATCAAGTTAAGTGATGGAAAAACTACTGGGAGAGCGGAGAGGGGCGGGGAATCCCAGCCAATACAAGCGACCCAAGTCATGGTTTGTAATGCCAAACGTAACTCGGTTTATGTTGTGTAAGCATTCTAAGTTGTCCTGATCGCTGCTTGTTTATTTATCATAAACTATTTGTATTTGAGCTTGTTAATAATATATTTTATTGTTGATCCTGGTATGTCTTGTATTTGTAGCAATTTGTTGTTGGAATGTGTTTATTATGGTATCGATAATTGTTCCCGTCCAAACACATTTTTTACTACTGTCCTGTCTATATTACGCCTGAACTTAGTATACATCCAGAGTACTCTGCCCAATATATTCTCTGTCTACGCTGCCATACTCCACAGTGACCACAGTGGAAGTGCACATTTGGATTGCTGTTTACTGCCCTAGTTTCGTCAAGTACTTTTTTATCAAAGGGGATGAAGGTGGAAAGAACATAACCTATAGTAATTATTTTCCTTTGTAAAAATACTGTCTTCTATGATTTCAGGAAGCAATTTGATGTAACTTTATCACTAATTTTCTCGCACCAACTAGTTCGAGTATTTGTAGGTACACATTTGAGTTTCCATCCTTCAATAAATCTTAATAAAACTGAAAAGGTTCTCCCATCCAAAATGAGACTTGCATCAACTAAAAGCAAAACGCCAATTGATAGTTGTATTAGCAGTAAACGGCGGTCCACTAAAGGAAATCAAATATAAGCTATTTATTAGGGAAAGCAAATATAAGCTATTTATTAGGTATTCTGATGACAATTGCTATAATAAATGCCTGAATTATGTTGGTCATAGTAGTAGCTGATGTAAATATTATTGTAGGCGTTCGAGAGGAAATAAACCAGAGGGGGTAAGAAGGTGCGGTTTGTCCCAAAATCTTCCAAATCGTCTCGATAGTAAAGGAAAAATCTTGCGTTTCTTGAATATTCAACGGAAATATATTCATTAATTTATAAAGTGCGTTTAAACAAATAAACAAGACGATAGTTCCTGCCAGAACTGTGTCGCGTCAAGCCTGCATTCCAGTAAAGCCGGGTGGGTGGCATATACACTTGGGGCGTGCACAAGTAACAGATCGTAACAGACGAGCATTCAAAAGATAGACAATTACCCGCAGCAGTGACGAATTACACTCTGATTTTATAATTATGGACAATTTGTTTAAAAAGTGCGTTTAAGCAAATAAACGAGAGCCCCTGCCAGAGCTGTGTCGCGTCGAGACCGCATACCAATCAAACCAGGTGGTTTATACTCATACGAGAGTTCTTGCATGGGTCCGCTAGTTATTGTTATTATTATTATTATTGTTATTATCATCATCATCATCATCATCATTCTCTAGAACCATGTATGTCATGTCACCTTCACAGCCCTGCGTACGTCCCAATACTTTGTTCTCTCGCACATATCTAAATGTGCTGTTTCGCGCGTTGTCTTCACAACGTGGGACTCACTCCCGCCTCGTATCCACTTGCACTAGTCGGACCGCCACGTCTGTGCTTCCACCTTTGTAAGAGATCGCCTCCAATCTTTTGTTTGTAATTCAAAGGGTCACAAATTGATTCGAGTAATGGTAAAACAGTTTCTTGGAAATATTAGGCTCCTTGGCATGAGCTGTGTGCCAGAATATTCATTGGCTTTCTGTCAGCATCTTATAACTGGAATATGTTATGTGTCCCATAAAAATGTTTTCGCTGGCTCATTCTAATTTGTTTTCATGAAGAGTGCATTGCCCCGGGCTCCCCCACTATCTATAGAACCTGCCGACATTTTTCTTCACTGTTTTCGATATTATCTATTTTCATTTCGGTGGAGTACAGGCTGGAGGGTGGTGAAGTACAGCGAATGATGAAACATATCTCATGCGCAGTCTCGGTATTCGGCATAAACATTTGTACCCCCTGTAATATTCTGAATTCGTCCCCTTATCTGGATATATTAATTCGTTAGATCTCTATTTATAATTAAGTTCTTATGCAGCCATAGCATTGTTATTATTATTATGTTATCATTTTATTATATATTTTTTAGAAATATATAAATTGGAGGTTTCACGTTGGAATAAGTTAGGACGAGCAGAGTATGGTTTTGCACAAGAGGTGAGTGAAGAGGACGGATGGCACACAGCAGGGAGGCTGCTCATTTTAGCCATTATTCCAAGAAGCTGGAAGCAACTTTCCGGGTGAGGCTTGGGCTAGTTACAGTGGATTTCGAGCCTACGTCACGCACGCTAACTGTCTCCAGGACGACGAGTGAACAATTCTCAGAAATTATGACGTAGCATCGCTGAGATCCAGGAACGAATTGCAACGCCAGATTTGAATATTCAAAAGAGATGGGAGAGGGTTGCTATGGCAACGGGCAAGTGATTGGTTGTCGAGAATGGGGAAGAGTGTGATTTTGGATTGAGATATATTCAGCTGTTGGAGCCGTGAGAAAAGAACTCATTTTCAATCTTTTAGAGAGACTACGTCTGACTATTTGTCTTACGACGCACTCGGAACATATTCAACTTGAGCCCTTGTAGCTGGACTTAGAACATGGCAGTGGCCAAGCAAACAGTTAAAGTATTTTAAATATTACTGAGGGAGTATGTTTGTGTTTGACATGATACATCCCAGAGTGAATCTTGGATTAGATCCATTCACTGGTATCAGTAGACAGTGGACATAATTACGTCCCTGTTCGTCTGTAAGATTAAAATCTTCACCGCCACGCTGGAAGGGGGAGAAGAATTCAACATTCCATATGTCGACCGCCAACAAGAGAGAAGCCCGCGGCTATGACAATCTGTCGTGGCAATCTCCGAGACTTCAACTGGTGAGCTCACATACATGAAAATCTACGCACGACCTCTATTTTCATCTTTTCGACAATTTAACTTAAAGCTTTTCATGTACATTCAAATGAATTAATTCTTTGTCTCCAATTTGTATGGTTCGCCACCGTAAATGTAAATTCAAGTTTTATTATTATTTATATTATTATTCTATTCTAATTTAACGTCACTTTTATCTGCTGCTTTTTACCTAATAAATATTATACTTTACTTTGCACATGATAGGTCTTTCTTCATCAATAGATAGTTTTAGTCAAAAGGCATCCTTATTCCCTGCCACGAAAGTGAACAGGTTAGTTGCATTGCCTCACCGCGAGCTGAGAGAAAGAGGTCTCGACTGCTGTAGATTAAGCTCTACCTATAAATTTGGCTCATCAAGATCATTTGATGACCTGGCGCTCACAAGCGCTATTAAGTTAGTATTTCTATCAACGCATGTAAGCCGTAAGTATTTGATTTCTGTGGTTAACGTTTTAGGTGTTGCACTTCAGTGTGGTGCAGAACGTTACTTTTGGTTACGTAACGTGGGTTTGAGCAGCCCGAAACGTTATATTTGTCGTCACAACGTGGGACTCACTCCCGCCAGGTAAAAGTAAACGTTACACCACTAAGTCTTGTATATTTTACCTGGATCATTAGAGAGCCTGGAATCATTGTTTCGTCCTTACCTGTTTTGGCCATATCTGGCTGCATTCTCAGAGTTCCGACGAACCTATACGTCGATTACCCTTATCATTGTGATTATTTTTGGGGATTGAAGTGGCTGTTTGAATTAAGTAATTAATCTCAAATGTGGCTTTTCTCGGGGTTTTAACAAACTTCACTGGAATGTCTTATCCTAGCCCCAAATAATTACCGTTAAACTCGCTACTATAGATACTCTAACTCAAGGCACGGTTGTACCTAGCCCGTTATATGAAGCAGCAGAATCATGCAAGTCATATAGTTCCAAAACCCAACATGGTTGTTGTTGATTCAGTTAGGGAAGTTCCAACATCGTGGTCATATAGCCCCGTGTGCTTGGTTGTGTGTGCAATCTGTCTGATAACTTGTGTCATTGTGATAGCTGTACTAGTTTCTTTATTTGGTGATAGGAGGCGGCCGTGGCCTTAATTTAGATATCATTTCAGACATTCGCCTGGAGTAGAAGTGGGGGAAACCACGGAAAACACTTCTTCGATGGCTGAGGTAGAAATCAAATCAATCAAACCCACTTTGGCCTCCCGAGGCTGAGTGAAACCCGTTCCGACACTCAGACCGGAATTAAATGTCTTGGCAGAGCCGGAAATCGAACCCAGACCTCTGCAGTGACAGCCAAGAGCGCTGAAACTCGACATCTGCATCTGGCAATAAGATTCACATTGGTTTTATTCATATTGACAGATGCAGATGTCGGGTTTCAGCGCTCTTGGCTGTCACCGCAGAGGTCTGGGTTCGATTCCTGACTCTGCAAGAAATTGAATTCTGGTCTGAGTGCTGGAACGGGGTACACTCAGCCTCGTGAGGCAAAATTGAGAAGAGGTGGGTTAGATTTCTACCTCAGCCATCCTGGAAGTGGTTTTCTGTGGTTTCCCGCTTCTACTCTGGGCAGCTGGCTGCGTGGCTCAGCGATAACGTTCTCGCTTGTAGTTCCCAATGTTGCAGGATCGAATCCTGGCGCAGTCAGCTGGCATTTGAGGGTGTGCAAATGCGAGGGAGCTATGTCAGTAGATTTACTGGCACGTTAAAGATCCCCTTCGGGGCAACATTCCGGCAACCCGGCGTCTCTGAAAGCCACAGATGTTAAAAGAGGCGTATCACCAATAACATTGTTATTATTCTACTCTGGGCAGATGCCGGGATGGTACCTAATTAAGGCCATGGCCGCTTCCTACCCAAATCCCATCTCAATTAAAAGTACTGTACCCGGATCGTTTACGCGTCCGTGACATAGTGACGTCATTACTAAGACGAAGAGACGTTAGTCTATATTGGCAATGGAGCGGCTGATATTTGAATAGCGCGCTTGCAGACTTCGAGTGTTGAGCGAGGTATGAGACGTGGAACTGTGACGTGCACACTGACCTACGTAACAGAATGATCTTTTCTAGAATTTCCTCTAGACGATGGATTTGAACTTTAAAAAGTAGCACAGTTTTCTGGCTATTAAATTTGAAGAAAATGGAGCTATCAAGCAAGGAAATCCGTTCAGCAGGAGCTGAGATACGGAATGGAAGGTTGTAGAAGTTTCACCGCTGTGAGTATAAAAGGAGCAAGGAAATCAAGGACGACATGTACTTCAACCGAGCAACTGCTCTTGTGAACATCACCGCTACACCGTGAACGAGTTGTTACGCCGTCATTTTGATCGTCGACAGAACTTAGTCGCTGGACGAGCTGACCACGGACTTAGTCTGTGTTCAGTGACTGAACACATGTATATTTCGCATGTCTTAGAACATTAGACGACATTCTGGTTAAGTTATTCTACTGGTTAGTGATGGTGATTTTTCGAAATACCATTCACATAAGTTCAGCCTACAAAAACATTGTTTCTTGTGGTGAAACCGAATATTAGGCATTCTACTAAAACCAGATGGACATGGCATTTATCGTTCATTTCACGCTGCTAACAGGTGTTCCTGGAATAGTAAGGCGAATGAAACCGCAATATTCGAATGTGGAACTTGTTATTATGTCGAACTTGAAGAAAGTAAACGAACAGTCCAAGTCTTGACAACATTTCAACATGTCGAATTTTACTAAGTACAACGGGAGTGTTTGTGAACGCGTTTTGATAAACATCGACATGCGCTGTTAAAACTATACGAGGATAGGTGTGATATGGAAGGGAACGAAGCTTATATGGAATCGCAGATGACCATGGGAGGACGCTATGGCAATAGTGAACGCCAAAGGACACGGATTACCATCACATCAAGCATGAAGTAAGCCAACTCTACGTGTATTTTTCACTAGCCTAATGTAGTATTTGAGAATTCCTTTTTAAACTTTCACAATAAGAAATCAACACAATCATCATTATGAGAACGTCATTTATATTTGTCCAGGATGACAAATGGAGCAAAAGTCCGACAATTTATTATACTATTTTGCTACGCTGTCAGGACAACAGTCATATTCATGTCTTTTGACATGGAATATCTTGATTTATTTTCAAGGAATAGGATTTTTTTTCTATCGCTCTTATTAGAGGCTCGACATAACTTGGATTATTTAAATCATTTATTTTATTATTAATAATAATAAGTCACTGTGGAATAAATTAATAATAATCAAAGAAGGAATACACCATTACATTATAAATAATTTATTTTGGAAGGTGATATCACCAATTCGTAAATTTAATTTGTTTATGGTGATTAAAATTACTGAATTAATAATCAGGAAATGAGTGTTATAAATAATATGTGATGAGAAATTGAACAATGATTTATTTATGGATAAAATAGAGCAATAATAATCATTCTGATGTTGTAGGAAGCAACAATGCCTAAATAATGTTTTGCCAGGGATAATAATAATTTCATGGAAGGATTTAAATAAATGGAACAGTGATGAATTTAATATAATAACTTTTGTTTATTTTTGGAATAGAAGTTTGTATTTATTAACAGGGTTAAATTAGTTTTTGAATGAAGTGGAATAGCATGGATTTGAGTTTAGGAGATTTTCCAAAAGCACTAAAATATATTTAATGAAGGAAAAATAATGCGGCAGGTATTAAAATGTATAAACTAGGGTGAGATTATGTAAAATGGAAGCAAGGAAAAATTGACCAGGAATAACTACATCTTTTCATTGCAAAAATAAATTGGATAACACACAGTAAATTGGTAAGACAGAATATTACAAAAGCATAAAATAATAATAATAATAATAATAATAATAATAAAGTATTGAGAAGAAAAAATATTTGAAGTCAAATATCGTGATTTTAGTGTGCGATTAGGATTGTCGACACTCGAGTTTATGTGGAGGCAAAGGGGCCATCCTAGAGGACATTGGTTCCTGTAGTTATGTGCACATTTAGATGTGTGTTTGTTATTTGAAGTGGTTAATAAGAGCATGTGTGCTCTCAGTTGTAAAAGAAGGGTGAGGCAAGTGGTCCGCCCCATATTCTAGTCAAATTCCAGAATCTGTAGATCTGAATATTACATTTTTTCCTGGATCAATCTAGATTTCCAATATTATGCCTAGATAAATGAATAACATATCAGTTTAGATTTGAGGAACCTGACCGAGAAAAATATTAAGAAAATAAATAGTTGCTAATGCAATAATGGAATAAATAACTGAAAATATTCATGTTTTGTGCTTGGAATAATAATAATAATAATAATACAATTTGAAATGAGCATTAAATATTCATAATCGGAGTGCGAGAGAAGACCTGTTATAAATAAATTTATAGAAAATTTTGAAAATAATAATAATAAAAAATTCTGTGATTAACATTTTTTATTTTTTTATTTTGAGATATTATAAAATTTTCTAAATGTGAGAAAAGTATTTGTTGGAAAACGATTTAATCAACTGATAGTAGATCACAACAATTTCTATTGTTAATAACAATTCATGCTAATTTATATAGCAAATTTTGAGATGAGTATTTTTTTTATGTGAGACAATTCGAAATGAGAAAAAGAAAAGATTTATTTTTCATATCCTTATAAAAGATGAAAAAGGTATAAACATTTTTGTTCTTTGAAACAAAAATTTCACAAGACACAACAATATTAACATTCGACTTTGTTAGCCGAATATTGATATTATGTTGATGCAAAACTTCAATGAATTCAGTGAAATAATTTTTCCAATATATATATATATATTTTTGAAAACCTCATGGACCAAATAAATTCCAGGTGTTGGACTCCGAGACAGAGAAGGACGTGGAGACTGTGTGGAGCGAGGTAAAGAATATCTTCGTGGAAACCAGTGAGATGCAGCTCGGGTACAAGAACTACCTGCGGAAAGAATGGATATCCGATCAGACCTGGGACAAGATATTATTATAGGAAGGAGATTAAGGCAAAGCTCAACACCTGCAAGACTAGGCAGCTGAAGGCTCTCACACAAGCAAAGTATTCAACAGCAAACAGGGAAGTAAAGAGGAGTGTACGGAAGGATCATAGGAGGTGGATTGATGAGCAGACGGAGAAAGCAGAAGAAGCGGCAAGAAGGGGGGACGTTAAGGAGCTCTATGGCATCACAAGGATGCTTTCGAAGAAAGGTTTTAATAAAACTAGGCCTGTGAAGAGCAAGACGGGCGAGATCCTCACGACGTGTGAACAGCAGCTGACACGGTGGAGAGAACACTTTGCGGAGGTTCTTAATAGAGATAGAGGACCAGAAAGTAAGCAGCGAGGAGAAGATGAAGTGGAAGCAGAAAGTGACCCAAGCATCAGCCTTGACTCCCCAACTCGGGGCGAAATACGGACAGCGTTGAAGCAGATGAAATGCGGGAAGGCACCAGGTCTGGATAATATCCCAGCGGAAGTACTGAAAGCAGACCTGGATATTACGATCGATCTGCTGCACCCGCTGTTGGAGAAGATCTGGAAGGAGGAGAACATACCAACCGACTGGAAGAAGGGGTTGATAGTCTAGTTGCCGAAGAAAGGGGACACCACAAACTGTAACCACTGGAGGGGTATCACCTTGCTGTCCATTCCAAGCAAAGTGCTGGCGAGTCTCATCCTGAATCGTAAAAAAGACTGCGTAGAAAAAAGGCTTCGGAAGGAACAGGCTGGATTTCGACAACATCGCAGCTGTGTGGATCTCATCAACACCCTCCGAATCATCCTGGAGCAGAGTGTGGAGTGGCGGAATACCCTTTACCTCACATTTGTTGACTTCGAGAAAGCCTTCGACTCCGTAAATCAAAGAATCATGTGGAAGAACCTCGAGGAATATAAAATTCCAACAAAGATCATCAGAATCATGGAAGAGATGTACGAAGGGTATGAGTGCCAGGTTCTTCACGAAGGCAAATTAACAGAAAAGATAAAGGTCAGTTCCGGAGTGAGACAGGGGTGTGCCCTTTCCCCCACTCTGTTCCTGTTAGTCCTGGATAGTGTGATGAAGAAGGTAATGGGAGGACGGAAGAGGGGTATTCAATGGGGTATAAATGACAGGCTTGAAGATCTGGATTTCGCAGACGACATTTGTCTTATGGCACAGCGGTACCGAGACATAGAAGATAAGCTGGGGAGGTTGCAGAGAGAAGCAGAACGTGCAGGACTGCTGATCAACACCAACAAGACCAAAGAGATGAGGATAAATTCTGACATCACGACTAGTTTGACAGTCAACGGAAAGGAAATTGAGCGAGTTAAGCCCTTCCTCTACCTTGGAAGTATAGTCACAAATGATGGGGGAGCAGAGGAAGATGTTCGAAGCCGTATCAGGAAGGCAAATGGTGCCTTTGTCCAGCTCTACCCCATCTGGAGAAATAGAAACATTTTCAGGAAGACCAAGCTCCGCCTTTTCAATAGCAACGTAAAGTCTATTCTCCTCTACGGCTGTGAAACATGGAAAGTCACAAAACCGATCAACAACCAGCTACAGGTGTTCATTAACAGATGTCTGCGTCGCATCATGAATGTGAGGTGGCCGGACATAATCTCAAATGAAGATCTTTGGACCATCACCAATCAACAACCGATTAGCATCCAGATCAAGGAGAGGAAATGGCGCTGGATTGGTCACACACTAAGGAAGCCGGACGGAGCTATTGAGAGGGCGGCGCTAGACTGGAATCCTCAAGGCGCCAGGAAGCGAGGTCGACCTAAGAAAGACCTGGAAGAGGACGATCGAAAATGAAATTGCAGAGGTGGACAAGAACTGGAGTCAAGTGAAGAGAATGGCCAGGAACCGTATTGCGTGGAGAAATTTCGCTAAGGCCCTATGCTCCGGAAGGAGCGGCAGGAATTAAGTAAGTAAGTAAGTAAGTAAGTCATGGACCAATCAAAGTAAAAATTTTCAAAATAACATTCAACGTTTACTTGAACAATCTTAAACAAATCTTCATGGAAGTGAAACTGCAAATGTAAATAGAAGGGATCACTGGAACTCTTAATCGAATCGTGGTCACCTGAGTGTAAATGTTAGATTTTCTTTTTGTTGATACCAGAATGGACTAGCAATTTTCTGGGTATCAATTCAGCGAAGTTTAAAGGTGTTTACTTATTTATAGTACTGTAGATGTTGATTTTTTATATATGTGATTGTGTTTGTGTTCTTGAGGGTTTTTGCCAGTAATTTTCAAATTTTAATTATAAATAAATTGAGATTTTTAAGAAGTGTGTTATTTTCAAATAATTTCTCTCCCTACCTTACTTGCGAATTACCGATATCAGGGATGCCAGTTTTAGACCTAGTATTCGCCCAGTTATACCCTGAGATAGATTTTCTCGTGCTGAACTGATTTCGGTATTTTGGAAAATGTGGTCTTTGGATCTCGGTCCAAACGGGCACAGTACACACACTAAGACAGACATCACACTAACACAGGTTATCAAGCAAATTCTACACATACACACAACCCAATTACACAGGGCTACATGACCACGATGTCCCAATGCCCGTAAAGAATCAACCACAACTGGTTTCTGTACAGTTTTTTAACAGCTTTATTAATCTCTGGTATCGATTTTGCTTTAGAAAGGGCTTCTTTCATGTCTCAAGAAGGTTTTTTTTCTTTTTTAACTAGCCAAAACCTCAAATCAATTCATTGCTTTAGAATAGCCTACGGATCAAAGTGAACCATATTGATAGAAGCAGATGTCGAGTTTTGGAATTAGGTGAGTCATCTCACCTCTTAACTTTCCTGCGTTCCAGCGTAACCACTTAATTGATTCCTTCCTTATGTACCAAGGAGCTTCAAAAATTAAGTGACATGAGCTCGCACAGAGAAACTTTATTTTACAGGCATATCAGGATACACAGTAATAGGGTCCTAATATGCATTACTATTGAACATACTCACCATTATTGTCCATCACTTGTACCAACGGTACACAGGTCAGACATCGATGTCGGCATAGAAGAAATCGGCGTCTAGTACCTGAGGCCATGTTGACGAATCACTTAGCTGGCAAGTGTGTCAGTTGCTGGCATCATTCACTGCCGCTCCCTTTGTGGGGAAATCAACCAGAAACACGCCCTTCTGGTTCCAAAATACCGTCGCCATAACTTTCTTCGTGGCTGGAGCTTTTAGGATTTCTTGTGGCATGGGTCCGAGGATCACTTCGTCTCTAGTGTCACATGATGCACCCACGTTTTATCACCTATTACGATACACAAAAACCGGATCACACTTCGCTTTTCCACGTTTAACAGTGCCTCCGTGCGCACAGGCATCTTTCAGTTAATATTGTGAGGGTCTGTCAGCTGCATGAGATAAAGCTTTGGTCTCCAGCATTGGCCCTGGTGGAATGTAACTAATTAGAGCTCTTGTAGCCTTATTTTATTCATGCCATCTTGTATTTTCACTCATCTCAGCCGTGGCGGGCCTAATGGTAAGTCTCCCTTGTATTCTATGCCACATACGGGAGTCGGTTCATTCCTGAAACATTAGAAACTGGATACTTGTAGGAGTTGTTTCTTTGTCTTAAAAAACAAGAAGACAAAGAAACATGAACATTCTGCCTCATTTCTATGTGGGAATTGTCAAGGAGATGATTTGGATAATAACTTATGAGTAGGTACCGGAGTTGAATGTTGTTGATTGGCAGTTTTCTGTGGAGAAGGTGGATGGAGTTGGGATTACATTTCTTATAGGGTATCGCAATATGCTGGACATGTAAAGTTTTATCAACAAAATAACGGTCGTTGAATCTTACTCCTTCGTGATTATCTGGGGTGTAGGTCAAAGCTATACATAGCCGATAAATTCACATGTTCAGTAAAAAACAAAATTGTACCTACAGTAAAACCTCACATTTAAAAAGAAAATCGTACGGACGCAATTAAAGAATAACTTAAGCACAAACAATGCTAGTTTTGATTTTGTCCAGTGTTATCTAGCCAATTGCTTAAGATGGATATTCAGATGGGATACGCATTAATAGGAGCGCAATTATACAGGGTGTCTTTTATGTACCTTTGGAGAATGATAGGTCGTGTGGGGGACGGGTATAGAAGTAATTTGAGATGGGGAACTTGGGGTCGGAGCAGCCTCCTTAACCCCTAAAATAAGGGGTGATTCAGGCCCTCCACCCAGTAAGTTAGGCAACCGACCCAGTACTCTATTACCTTTTCACCATGTGGCGCTGGCGTAATGGATAGCGTTGCGAAAAGATGATTCAATTCCGGGCTTGGGAAAAACCTTTTTTTTAATGTTATTTGTCGTATTGTAGTCATATGATACAATCTCGTGCTACGTCAGAGAAGAGAGTGCAAATACGACAAATAACATAAAAAAAAGTTTTTGCCCAAGCCCGGAATCGAACCCGGGATTACCGGCCTTTCGCACCGCAACGTTATCCATTAAGCCAGCGCCACATGGTGAAATGAATCTTGCCAAGAGTTAAAGGATTGAGAAAGGTAATAGAGTACTGGGTCGGTTGCCCAACTGACAGGGTGGAGGGCATGAATCAACCCTTATTTTAGGGGTTAAGGAGGCCGCTCCGACACAAAGTTCCCTCGCTCCGACCCAAGTTCCCTATCTCAAATTACTTCTATACCCGTCCCCTACATGACCTATCATTCTCCAAAGGTACATAAAAGACGCCCTGTATACCCGTGTGAAATACAAAACATGAATAATTGCATAGGCATATTGCACGTTAAAAATGTAAGAACTTATACTGTACACCTGTAACTTCGCTGTAAAGAAACCACATTCTATTAATCAATGCTTACAATCTATTCTAATCCTGTGAATATTTAATAGGGCAAAACAGATTGGCGAGGCATCAAACCATTCAGCCCATGTTCCCACTTTTAACAAATGGAACAGGAAACAGGGATCCAGATTGTAAAAGAACACTGATACAAGAACTTTGCATTTCTGTGCATTTGTACTGTGCCCGTTTGACGAGGATTTCGGGGAGCCACAGACCTTAAATGACCTTTCCGAAACCCTCCTCCAACGAGAAGACATATAGGACGGGGAGGAATGCATTCTTGGACTGGGAATGCACAAGGAAACTGTACTCGGGGGTGTCGGGTATAATGCGAGATCAAAACTACCAGTCCAGAGGAATACACAAAAATACAATAAGGAGACCAGGCTTACATTTAAATCACACACGATTTATTCAAAAGTGGCAGAACCCTAACCTACTCCACTCCGGCTAATCCGTGCTAATCAGTTGAAATATAAATTTACTCGTCTCCGTGCGAAAAATCCTAAAAATTAAGCCTCTCGAAGTGCTACTAAAATGAAGAAATCAACAAACAAACCTAAGAGAACGACACGTAATTCATCCCTACACAATTACTTCGGAGATTGCGAAAATAGTGATACAAGCCTGAATTTACATAGAAGAAAGATGTTTACTTGTTTACAATGCAAATAGTTCGTTACATTTACTGCACATTTACTGCACAATAAGTTTAAAAACTACGCTATGATGGTGTCATCTCTAACATTTAACGTTACTGTAATTTAAGCTAATACCTATCGTACGTTAACAGTAGCAATGATGCAAACGAGAAGAGCTTCATCCAAAATGTATTACAAAGCAAAATCTAAGCACATTCTGAACCTAACAGATTAAATGGAAAAAGCTATCCTAGTTTACAACACAAATTTATTACAAATAACCCTTGAATATTGCGCAATTGGCGCCACTGACCTGCTTGCTCGCAGCTCGACTCTTTGTGAAGTTGGCGACTGCATGAGAAATTCATGGCTAATGTCGCATTATCAGATTAGCTACAGTGTTTAAACACGTAACTAACTGATTGTCGTCTCACGATAAGGAATGCTATAATTGTATTTAAACATGTCGAAGAATATCAAAATCTAAGCATTGGTCATCAAGGTTTCGTTACGTTTAGTGGGTTTATTCATGTTTACAAATATTTCCTGACACTTCATTTAGGTTTCAGTTTAGAAAAAAAAACTGCTGTTTGATTATTATGATCTTATTTATTAAATCATCTTTTAGTCCTATCAGTTTCTCTGTATTGGTTTAGTGACCATGTTAAACTCGAAAAGTGTGAAAAATTGGTGTAAATCAAACCAACATCAGACTCATAATTGGAAGACAAACCTCTTTCCAAACCTTCATGTGCACATATAAGTGCTTATCAATAACACTGGGCCCGTCCGCCACTTGCTCAGTCAACGAAACAAAAGTCGTACTCGTCGCTGGGTCAAATAGTACCAAAAAGCGTACCTTGCAACTAAGGGTAATCAGATCCTACCTCTGTAGTGCTTAATAAATGTAACAATGGTTTTCACTAGCCTTATACAATTCCAGCCTGTGGTCAATCTGCTGTACAAAACAGCTGTGGATTCTAAATATTCTTTTAAACGTACTCAAAGTGTGCATGGACTGCGATTATATCATTAAACTATGCAGTCAAGAAACATGTGTTAATAAACCTGGGTCTTCCTTATAGTTACAAAATGACCCCTCACATCGAACCCAAGATAGCCTGCTATGCTCATCTCAATAATGACAGCATTGGATCATAGTCGTCAGATTGTCAATCGAGAAAAATAAAACAAAAGAAACACTCCAGTGTGTTTGTGTAGCGTGAAACAGGTTTCATGCGGTGTCTGCTAGCTTACACTTCAGAGCCTTCTAAACTAATTCATTTATTAAAGAGTGCGTTGCGTTCACGCCCACTAGGTCAACATAAATGACATTGGCCGGGCTACGGCCTTGAAACCATCTGGATACTGGGGCTAACTGTACCCAGTGGAATGTAGTTGTGGCATGATTATATAACAGAATGTGTTTACGTAAATGGGCTCCGTTCGATGCACTGTTCACGAGCTCTCAAAAGTGTATGAAAATTATAATGGCAAGAGCGTTTGTCCCAAGCTCTGGCAAATGATACGGTATAATGTAGTATGGAATAATCTATAGTAATAAAGGGATGAATCCTACATAAGGTCTTCTATTACTAATCCTCCCTGCCATGATCGTACATAAAACGAATCGACTTTCAGTCGGACTCACATGATTTCCTTACACATCTCCAGCGTGTATGCATTGCCTGGTCTCGGCGGCAAATGCTGCGGCATGCTGATAGCCAAGGAACTCCGTCCTTCTTCGACAAGCTTCAGCTGTCGCTATCTTCCCTCCATATCGGTATTTTACTCCATACTAGCCTCCATAATAGATGGGATAGTAAGCGTGCCCTCATGGTGTTGAATTAATAAAGTTAGCTCCATGATGATGAGATATCCGTTGTTTTCACTGGCTTTAATTGAGTTGTAACATTGACTTGCAGGATTCACAGATTCTACACTTGTGTAGCGGGTTGGTGCAAAAATGGCCATGTGTTCATCCGCTCACAGACTCTAAATAGTAGCTTTTGCCACTGAATTCACTCAAAACTTGCGTATTAATTAAACGCTCACCTATTACTTCGAATTATTCATTTTACACTTTAACTGACAATATTTTAACAATTTGAACAGTTTTATTCGTTCAGCAACCATGTGCTCAGTACCCTGTTCGTTTCCGGCTTGCTGGTAAAAATACTAATTTCACAAATATTGCGAATTCACTTTAACTTACAGTTTTAAATTGCTCTGGCAGCTTTGCTGCGTGCATTAGCACATTACTATTCACTCGATGAAACTTCTCACACGTGATATTCGTAGATTTGGACGACGGTTGAAAAAAACGTCTCCACAGGACCTCGCCTGCTATAGAAGTGTGCTCATCAAAATGCCGGATGTTCCGATCATGTCACCAGTCAAGGGTGCAACTATAAATATTCTTCGCATTCTCTGCGTGGTTACATCTTTATTTCCTCTTATTAACAAAAATCAAAATAATTTTCCAGCGCTTCGAAATATGTACAAACATCTTATAATAATTCAGTCTCCAAGAAATATAAAAATAATTCACATTGGCGGCGCGGCAACTTGTGGTTCATCAAATTAGTCACTCATGCATTCTCTTTGGAAGTCCTCGGTTCATCCACAGAAGTTAGACTCTTCATGAGCCATGGATGTCACATCGCAGTTGTGAATTCGGGCTCAGTACTCTTGAAGTGGCATCTGCGCCATCACCCTCCGCACGCACCCTCTTTGGTGTTCGGTAGCCTTTAGGGAGGATGGGATTCCTGTAGTTTGCTACAATGAAAATTACGATGTTGGGGGCGGTAATCCAAAATGGCGGTGATTGAATAGATCACAAACGGGTGGTGGTGGCTTTGCATTTCATGAGGCACGTACACAGCTTGATAGTCGCCGATATAGTGAGCAATTAATACTAAGAACTGGTTCATATTCATATTCATTCATTTATTTGCAATGGGGGGTGTGTCCCCCGGTGGCAAATTGTATATACATAACAAATAAATAATTATACATAACAATTCAATAACAATTATACAACAATTAAACTGGAGTATTTACACAAATAGTCAGTCTTTTCTTAAACACACCTATATGTTTGGGAAAAGGCTCTAAGACTGCGGCAGGTAGAGAGTTCCAGTTATCAATGGCACGGTTTACAAAAGAATATTTACCATAATTTGTTCGCTGTGGTCGGCCCTTAACTTTGAAAGGATGATCGCTCCTACCCATGTAAGTGGGCTTTCCCAATCGTTTGCTAAGCTCACCCCATGCTGGTTGATTTGTATACGTGTTGTACATAGCGCAGAGTCTAGATTTCATCCTCCTAGCCTCCAGTGATTCCCACCCAAGTTTCTTTAACATACGGCTCACACTGCTCCTGGGATTAAAGTCACTGAGCACAAATCTAGCGGCCTTTCTTTGTACCATTTCCAACTCATTGATGAGCCCTACTTGATATGGATCCCAAACCGCCGAGGCATATTCCAGAATAGGTCTTACAAGTGACAAATAGCCTAATTCTTTAGCAGAGGTACTACTTCCTTTTAATACCCTCATTACAAAGTGCAGGGATTTGTAAGCTTTTGAAACTACACATCCTACATGACTACTCCATTTCATATCATTCCTTACGTGAACGCCCAAATATTTGCAAGAATCTTCTTCTACAAGTATTTCCGAGCCAATGTTATATTGAAAATCCTGCCTTCGCACTTTCCCTATTTTTAAGAGACTACATTTTCTTGTGTTTATTTTCATTTTATTTACAATCGCCCACTTATAGACCAGGTTCAGGTCCTCTCGAAGCACTGCATTGTCTTGTGAGTCATGTATCTTTCGATATATTACACAATCATCCGCAAACAATCGACAGTCACTGCGAATCCCATTTGGTAAGTCATTTATAAACGCCAAAAATAACAAAGTTCCGATTACGCTGCCCTGAGGGATACCCGACGTTACGGTAATTTCATCCGAGAATATGCCTTCGACTTTCACTTTCTGAGAACGACCCGTCAAAAATTCTTGGATCCATAAAATTACTCTTCTATCAATCTTCGTCGAAGCTAATTTATGGAGTAGCATGTCATGCGGAACGACATCAAATGCCTTCGCAAAATCTATAACCACGGCGTCGACTGAAACTCCATGGTCTAACGATTCGCTAATGTCTTGAAAAAGTGATAGCATCTGACTCGCGCATGAGTAACCTTACCGAAATCCATGTTGCCTATCATTAAACCATGATAATGTTTCCCACTGTTCCCTCAAGTAGTCACAAATGAGATGCTCCATCTGTTTACAAACGACGGACGTAGGCTAACCGGCCTGTAGTTGCCCAATTCAAGTCTGCTCCCTCCCTTAAATATTGGGACTACCGTAGCTCTTTTCCAGTCATCTGGAATTTGCGCATTGTTTTATGGACACATTAAACATCACCTCCAAGTATCGTGCCACGGCCCTACCTCCTAGTTTAAGTACTTCACTAACAATATTATCAGGACCCTTTGATACATTGAAACGTAGTTTTTGTATTAGCTTTACAATTGCTGACTGGTTTATTTGGAACAGGGGAGCCCCTGATTCGTCGTTAAGGTCCAACACACAGCTATTGGATTTATTGAACACACTACCGTAAAAGACATTTAATTCATTGGCAATGGCCTGTTTCTCAGTAGTTAATTTACCGTCACCGGACATTATCATCGACAAATTACTTGAATTTCCCTTTCTTCTCCTAACATAACTGTAATTTTTTTTCCACCCATCACCTCCCGACCCAAGTAAACCTTGCATATAACTGTCATAAGCAGCCCTCTTTTTTAAGACGAGCTCTCTTGATAAGGACTTAAATTTCAACATATACTTGTCACTATCATGTCTTTTATTGTATAATTTCCTAATTTTCCGTTTAAGACTCCTAATTTCTCGTGTGTAATACTCAGGATCTGGGTTTTGTTTCAGCAATTTAAATGGGACAAATTTATCAACAGCGCTATTTAAAATTTTCAAAAAGTTAGTCCACAGGATATTAATGTGATTTCCTTCCGATGCCCATCCTACAAATAGCTCATTCAAATACCCCTGAAACTTGCCATGATCCGCCCTGCGATACTGGAATATGATCTTTTTTGCTACATCAGAGTCTAATTTTGTAATGTCACCATATCTAATATTTAATTCAACCCCAGAATGGTCACTAATTCCTGGTACTTTCAAACAGTTAATATACAGCTCTACAGGCCTTACGAGATAAACATCTAAGGTATTATTGTCTCTAGTTGGGAAGTCAACTACTTGGGAAAATCCCCCCTCCCTTAAGAATTTATTTGCAGCGCTCTGAGCCTGACCACAGCTAGTTGACTCACCAGACCAGTCTACTTTGGGGAGGTTTAAATCTCCAGCAATTATTATGCTCTTTTTCATAGCATTACCCGTAGGGGAGAGGGGGGCATGTTGTTAACAGGGGCACGTTGTTACATGTTAGTTTTAAAATCACCCGTGTGGCTGAAGCGCGTAACGATCAGCTACTAAAGCGTGGGGTGCCTGTCTGCAGATGCTGTGAAAACAAGGAAACCATTGCGTGTATTTTAAGAGTGTTATGAAGGTTTAAGTGTTTTTTGAAGTGAAAAGTAAGAATAAGTATTCGATTTTGAAGTCATCTGTCTTCTTCTGTGTTGAAGGTAAGTACTTGCATGTCTCTGAGAATATAGTTTGATATCTTACGAAAGAAATGCTTGTGAGAGTAGTTAGCTAGGCTACTCCCCGCCGAAGTATTGACCTTGAATACAAAATGTCGGCCGGTGGGGCAAGTTGTTACAGTACGCTGGGGGCTTGTTGTTACACTGTAACAACATGCCCCATGGTATCATATTATTATTTAATTGCTAATTATTAAGGCCCGGATTGTTGTGTATTTAAATATTTTTAATTAACTAAATATTTTCTATTTATTTACATATTTTTGCCGTTTTTATAAATAAATACATATTCTGGTGTATTTATTCTTGAGTACATATTTCCTATATTTGGTGGTATGTTGTACTCCTTAGATGATTGCTGCCCACATGTTCGACTCTTTGCAATTCCAGTAATTGGCTTATCTATTTCTAGAATGCACCCTTGTCTCTGTATTGTATTTCAAACAGGAATTCCCAGGTCATTAAGTATAGCAGGGGGACTGGAGTCAACAGTCTCATTAAGCCTCCAATAGTCCTTACCTTGAAAGGAAATTTTACTTGAAATTACAGTGGTCAGCAAAACTTGTGAATATTGACAGATTGCTATGAAAGTTTCTGATGTGACCTTTTTTTCTGCTCTTTAGAATGAAATTCGAAAACAGCACATACATGATTTCGTATCGCGCATCTGCAGTACAGTAAGACGGACTCGGAAACTGAGGCGAGCCCCGGCCTGTTAAGCGGGAACATTTTTTGTACTGTAGACAGGATTATGGATTATTCAAGCAGCTGGACGTTTCAACTATATTTCGAGGAACTGGGGGACACAAATTTGATACAAAGTTATGAACATTTTTTGGAAATTTAATCACATATTTTTCACTTTTAAGCGCGTAAATAAATACATATTTCTGAAAAGTTAAGCACATAACTATCCGGCCCTACTATAAACGTATTAACGTATTTGCTAGTCGATTATTATTACCGGTATCATTATTATTTCTCTATACCGACAGTGATAGCTATGCTTGATAACGCGCAGCGCTAGGCCAAGCTCTCTGCTAATTTGGTAGACGTGGGTTCGAGCCCCACTCTCTGCCGACCTTGAAATGGTTTTCCGTGGTTTCCCATTTTCAACGCCAGGAAAATGCTGGGACGGTACTTTCTGACAGGTCACGGCCGCTTCCTTCCACATCCTTGCCCAGTTTCATTTATCTTCATTCATTTCATATTTCATTTACACGTCTCATGAGGTTGGCGTCAGGAAGGGCATTTGGCCGTAAAAACCAGAATTGCGAAATGAGGTAAATGTATTTCAGGGTTGACTGTTATATTATTTCGAGTTAAATATACAAGATTGTAGTTACAACTATGTCGCATTTTATTATTAAGTTGAGTGTAACAACTTCCCCATGGCATATAACAACTAGCCCCGTTGTGGGGCATGTTGTTACAATTTACCACATTAACAAGAAAAATGATTTATACCGAAAATATTTTTACGCCAGTCTTCACATTTTTCATATATAAAGCCAAATACTGATACTTCATTATCACTGCCATAACAGGCTAATAGCTTCCAGGAGAACAGTTTAAAAAAATAAAATTTGAAAATTGTAACAACATGCCCCCCTCTCCCCTACAAGTTTTATCATACAGTGTTTCGAGGAGAGAAAGGTTATCTTTCGGTGCTCTATACGCCCCTATCACCTGAAGAGGGAATTTATTTCCTTTATCCGAAATTTGTACACATATCATTTCATGATCCATATCAGCCCACTTTAAGAAACTAGCTATATTTTTGCGCACACAAATAAATAGCCCACCACCTCGCTTCCCCCGATCCCTTCTGTACATCTCGTAGGTCCCTTGAATTATTTCGCTACTATTTATGCCCTCATATAACCAAGATTCAGTTGCAATGACAATGTCCGGAGAATACGTCTCTACAAGATTCCAAAATTCAATTAATTTATTTCCTAAACTCTGACAATTAACCTGCAGTAATCTTAGAGTCTTACCTCCGCAGCAAATATCTCGAAATAGCTCCTTCTGTTCCCATCGGCTGGCAACCTCTGGACCTGCTCCTCCTCACAAAAGCCGGCACGAACCGATGACCCTGTCATGTAGGCTCCCTAGATTGAAAGCGCCCCGTCGATTTAGATTCAGCCCGTCTCGGGCGAAGTCACGTTTGGAGGAATAGCATGATATGTTAATATATTTTTTGTGCATTGATATACACCCTCTTACAGTATGTTTCTTGGCAATCTCTGTTCGAGGGCGGTTATACCGCTGCAATCGGTGGACTGACCCTAGGCGCCGGGAGGGTAGTCTCTTTTAACGTATCGCCGGGGATACAATGAGCGATATGGAGGTTATCTATTCTCAGTCAGTCTCGCCCAACCATTAAGACCCTAGCTTCCACAGAGAAGAACGACGCCAGCGTCATCACAAAATGTTGAAATCCTCCCTCCACGGGCATTTGTGTCATTTGACGGCTATGACCCAGAGCTACATGTAGATTGCGTAGTTTGTAGTGCCATAGCAGTGTACTTGTGGCGTGAAAGCTTCGCATTTTAACCGAGCCCAGTTTTTCGAAGAGCTTCTCTTCTCATCCATAGATATCCCTCATTCGCATTGCTATAATTTTTTGTTTCATTTCAGGAGCTTAGAGTAACGTGCTGATAAGTTGTATGTGACAGACGTCTGTTAGATGAAATGAATACAATTGAATGAAACCATGGCATATTAGAAGGTACTGTCCCGGCATTGGCCAGAAGTTGAAAATTGGAAACCACAGTCAGTGAATGTAAAACATAAGGGAACAATATCACAATCGCAAGATGAATATATCGGACAAAATCGCAAGTCTTTTAATGCATAATCTTACAGTTGTTCCTCTTACTGAATGCTGAAGAAGCAAGGAAATTCAAATCATACAGCGCTTGAATACGCTGCTGGAGAATACCGTCCCATGCGGTTTGTAGGCGCGTCCACAAAGCATCAACAGTGGCTGCAGGTGAACCTGAACGAACAAGTTGCCGACCGACCATATCCCAGACATGTTCAATGGGCGACATGTCAGGCGAACGGGCAGGCCAGGGAAGCGGAGGTATCCGTCGTTCTTCGAAGAAGGCTTGCACATTCCTCGCCACATGCGTGCGGACATTTTCCTGCTGAAATATGGCCTGTGGAACGGCCTGCAAGAGAGGCAGTGCCGCGGGCTGTAAAACTTCTCTGATGTAGCGGTCACTTTCAGATTGCCAGCAAGACGTACGAGGCGCGATCGCCTGTTATATGCAATTGCGTCCCAAACCATTACACCTGGTGTTTGTCCGCTATGCCGCTCAACAATTCAGTCTGTTAGATTGCGTTCTCCATGGCGGCGTCGAACGCGTATGCGGCCATCACTGTAGGACAGGTTGAAGCGGGACTCTTTCGAGAACACTACATTTCGCCACTCAGCCTGCCAGTGTCGGCGTGCGCGTGCCCATTGTAGTCGGAGGCGTCGGTGGTTCCCAGTCAATGGAAGCCGACTCAGTGGCATGCGTGCTACCAGTCCAGCCCTCAAAAGACGGCGCCGCACCGTCGACGCAGACATGTCCACCCCCCGTTGCAGTGCTCCAACGTCGAGCCAACACCAAGGACGACGCTGTTCTGTCCGATACGGCCATGCGGAGAAGATGGCTATCGTCTCGTGCTGTGGTCACATTGCATCGTCCTGTACCCTGTCGTCGCTGTGTACGGCCCCCCCTCTCCACTGTATCCACATACGCCTTACTGTTGGCGCAGCGTGCCCTGTACGAGCCGCAATGTCCCGGAACGACAGACCCGCTTCCCGGAGCCCAAGCATTCTGCCCCGTTCAACCGCACTCACATGCTGTGAGTCCACCCTGTGATGTCGGCGATGCATCGTTGCACTTGCTTACACGTTTCCACTTGGCATGACGGCCCTACGCTGACAGAGCTGTGCGGAACACTACCGGTCCTGTCCCACGACAGAAGGCACTGGTGGCCCAATGTGTACACCATCTCTCTGAGATTTCAATCACTTTGTATGGTACCGCAGGCCTACACGACCCCTGTTCTGGGAATGTCTCCGACCATTTCTTCTTGGTGTTTCACTTTCTACAAACAGTAGTGTATGTTCCTCTTGATCCGCGTAGTAAAACTATATCCTCGAACAAAATGAATATTTTTCATAATATGCTATAATGTAGAAAATTATAATACTGCATACGGTAGAAAATACTGTTTAATATGAATAATATAATCATCATCATAATTTATTGCATTTAACAGGCCATTAAGGCCCAGGGAAGAAAACAGGAGAATAGAAACTAATAGCCTACCTAAATACAGTATTTTACACAGGTGTTAATTACAACAAGAGGGACTGAGACTTCTGCACATGTATTGATTACAGATGTTCTTCCACCTTCACCGGCTCCTTGCATCTTCCACTGTTGCTGATGGTGCCACGTTTCCTTAAGCCATAATCGTCCGCTCTTTCCATCTTGTTCTAGGGCGGCCTCTCGGGTGTCTCCAAGTTGGTGTTGAGTTGAACAAACAATTGGATATGGAATCCTCCGCTCTAATTACATGACCCTGCCACTGCAACCTCATCCTTTCTATAATTCGGTTGATGTTCGAATTCCCAAAGCGTTGATACAGGTCTTTTTGAAGTCTTCTTTCCCAATTTTCAGTTTCTGCTTTATATATTGGACCATATATTTTCCACCGATGTCTGTCTCATTAATTAAATTAATTGGTATTCTGCCCGAAGGCAGGGCCTTTCCGCTCCTCCTTATGCTGGCCAACAGCGCGCAGTGCCTAGAACCGGCATACCATCCTAGTTCTGACTGCGCCCAATGTTGCTTAACTGCGGAGTTCTCATGGGATCCGGTGTTTCATCACGGCTAGGCCGTTGTCTCATTCATATCTGTAATTATATGGAAGCTGCTGAGGTATGAGTGGGGCTGAGTAATGGCCTCAAGACACAACCAGTACCTGTGTGTACTGTGAAAGGTTCTACTCGTCGTGTCAGTGCTATTCTGACTCAGTGAGGAAAGGAATGGCAAACGACGTCACTCCTCATCCTGCCTAGTACGCCTCATTATAGTGCTGCCTAAGGTGGTACGTTTTGAGGAGCCAACCAGCCTCTGGGCTGAATACCTCACAAACAGATTTTTTCCGTAAGACCTTCCTTTCAAAAACGCAGATACGTTCTTCAAGCGTATGTGGGTTGGCCCATGTCTCACACACATTCAGAATCACAGGTCTCGCGAAGGTCATGTAGAGATGTACTTTATTTTCCTGTGAAATCAAATGTGACTTGAAAAGGTTGGTCAAGCTATAGAAAAGATGATTCGCGTTAGTTATCCTCTGCTGTACTTCCTTTGCTATCTCATTCCAGTTCGATAAGACCTACCCTAATTATTCGAAGGACTCTACTGTCTCAAAAATATATCCATCAATATTGATACTATTGAAATTGTTCAGTGACGCAACACCCTCACACATTTTGTTTTTGTGTCATTGACTACTTGACCTACCTTCACTGCTTCTTGGAGAAATCGAGTTGTGTCCACTATCACCTGATCCAGGGTTTCGACCAAAATCCCGATATCGTCCACAAATCCAAGAATCGCTTCTGAGCCAATCAACTCCATTTCCCTGTGACGGCCGAATGCACGTAGTAAAATATGAAAGTGTGTTGTAGTTGTATTATAAGAGTGTGCGCAAATAATGGGTCCTATATGTCAGCAGATGCATATAATATGGAGTATGATGTGATGGGGGAGGGCACATGCCCCTATAAGTCCACACTGTCTCTATTAATATCATTGTCATCATCATCATCATCATCATTTCCCCTTATCCAGCTCCTGCCGGGTCGGGGTATTTATGGCACTACTCCACTTTCCTCTTTCCTTCCACAATTCTTCTTCCACGATCTTGTCCCAGTCCAAATTCCTTTTTCTCACGCTGTTCTTCACTGAATCGATCCACCTTGTTCTAGGTCTTCCCCTTGCTCTCTTACCCTTGCACTTCGCCTCCAGCATCTGTCTTGGTATTCTATTTTCCTCCATCCTCTTTACATGTCCAAACCACCTTAGTTTATTCTTCTCAATTCTCTCATTTAGTTTTCCCATCCCAACTTCCTTCCTAACATCTTCATTCCTCACTCTGTCTTTCCTTGTCTTTCCTATCATACTTCGTAGGAATTTCATTTCACTGGCTTGGATTCTACTCTCTTGCCTGCTCGTCAGGGTCCAAGTCTCAGCTGCATAAGTTAATATGGGTACATAGTACATTTTATACATTACCTCCTTGCTTTTCCTTGGTACTTCCTTATCCCAAACAAGTTTTCTTACACTTTGATAGAATGCATTGCTCTGCTGTACCCTCCTGCCAATCTCCATGTCCAACCTACCAGTTTGCATCAATTCACTTCCTAGGTATTTGAACGTGTCCACAATTTCCAAACTCTGACTTCCAATTTTCACAGTGCCCTTTCCTTGTCTTTCCCCTCTTGTCATCACCATGGTCTTGCTTTTCTCTATACTGATTTTCAGGCCATACTTCTGAATATTTTCGTTTAGTGCATCTAGTTGTTTTTGCACTTCTTCGGTGTTCCTTCCCCAGACCACAATATCATCTGCAAATAATAGTAACTTCATTTCTTTATGTCCATATGCTTCCTTTGTTTCCTTTACAATTTCATCCATTACCATTATGAATAAAAGAGGTGACAGCACACTCCCCTGTCTTAGTCCAGTCTTGTTCCTAAACCAGTCTGTCTTTCCAACTGGGGTCAGTACCCTGCTAACACAGTTGTTGTACATTGCTTGCACCATTTCCAACATTTCTCTTCCCAGTCTCTTCTTAACCATGGTTTCCCATACCTTCTCTCTGGGGACACTATCATATGCCTTTTCCAGATCTATGAAAGTCATGATCAAATCCTCTCCATATTCCCACTTCCTTTCCATCACCTGCCTCAAGCTAAAGATTGGGTCCACTGTGGATCTTCCACTCCTGAAGCCATACTGTTCCTCTTGCAACTCTCCTTCCACCTTTCTTCTCATTCTTCTTTCTAATATCCTTTCCAGTATTTTTACTATCTGTGATATGAGGGTGATCCTTCTATAGTTATCACACACTTTCTTGTCCCCTTTCTTAAACACTGGTATTATTAGCCCTTTCTCCCAGTCTTCTGGTACACATTTCCGTTTCCACACACACTTTAGCAGTCGATACAGCCATTGCATACCAACAGGTCCAGCAGCCATTATCATTTCTACACTGATTTCATCCACCCCTGTTGCTTTTCCCATCTTCATTTTCTGTACTGCTAAATCCACCTCCAGCATTGTTATATCATCTTCTGTTATAGAGTCGTCAGGCTGTGTCACTTCGATCTCACCAGTACAATTGCTCACATTCAATAGCTTATCGAAATACTCCTTCCATCGTCCCTTTATCTCTTCTGGGTGTGTTAACAACTCTCCATCTTCCTTTTTCACCAGCTTTGTAGTAACTCTTTCTTTCCTCTTACTTCTTAGAAGCCCATACAGCATCCTTTTACTGCCACTTACATCTGTTTCCATTCTTCGTGTAAATTCTTCCCAACTTTTCTTCTTTTCTTCTCCTACCACTTTCTTACACCTCCGTTTGCTGTCGTGATACTTCCTTTTGCTTTCTTCTGTTTGATCTCGGTTCCATTCTTTCCATGCAGACTTCTTTTCCTTCACTGCTTTCCTCACTTCCTCATTCCACCACGGTGTCTCCTTCTCTTTCACTCTTGTTGACGTCCTACCACAAGCACTCTCTGCTGCACCAGCAAATGCCTTTTTAAAGTGGGACCATTCCTCTTCTATGTTTTCCACTTCAGTAACTGGGATTTGTTGCTTCAATCTCTCCTGAAAATCTTCCTGTACAGCTTTGTCTTTCAATTTCCATACTTTTATTTTACTTTCTCTGATCTCCTTTAGGTTTTCCAATTTTCCCCATCTAAATTTTGCCACCACAGCTCTATGGTCCCCATCAAATGCTTCTCCTGGTAAAGCTGTCACATCCATCAGCTTTCTGCGATTTGTCCTTTCCACCAGGAAGTAGTCAATTACTGATTTTGTTCTTCTATCACCCCACCCATATCTCGTAATTTTCCTGCTGTTTTTCTTCCGAAACCATGAATTACCCACTATCAGTCCATTCCTTTCACAAAAGTTTACAAGTTCCTCTCCTTCCCGGTTCTTTTTCCCATATCCATATGGTCCAACGACTTCTTCCTTTCCTTGTCTCTCAATTCCGACTTGTGCATTCATGTCTCCCATGATCACCACTTCTACATCTGAGATTACTCTTTCTACGTCCTCCAGGAATACTGCAATATCTTCTTCTCTGTTTCCAGTCTGTGGTGCATACACTTGTATGAAGTCCATCACGTCATTCTTCATCTTCATTCTAATTTTCATTATTCTGTCACTCACACACTCTACCACTTCAACATACTCCTCCAGTTGTTTCGAGGTTATCAGTCCCACGCCATTTTTTGCCTCTTGGCCACCACTCCAGTATAATGTATATCCTTTCCTCAATTTCTTCCTTCCTTTACCTTTCCATTTCACTTCACTCAGCCCCATCATTCCAACCTTCTCCCTCTCCATGAAGTCTACCACCTCCTCCACCTTGCCTGTCAGGGTCATGACATTCATGATTCCCACTTTCATTTCGGTTACTGGTCGCCCATTTCTCACAGTTCCCCCAGTACCAAAGGAACTGCGCGTCGCCTGCAGGGTACGCCCTAGCCTTTTCCGAATCATTGGAAGTGCCATTTCCATTTTAGGCTATTATTACGATGGGGTCGCCACTCCCAAAGGCATTTTATGAAGCTACTGCCAGCTATTATTCAGGCCGCCCCTAACATGGAGAACAGACGCCCTTGCAGCCGCCCCTAACCTGGGAAACAGACGCTGCCGATTGATGCTGTACTCATACTATTCCCTGAGTACTGGGTTGCCTCTACCGCAATCTCCACCGTTCTGAAGTCCATCTTCTCCGCTGTAGATTCCGTTGAGATTAATATCATTGTATTTGACAGAAATTCTACAGTATATTTCATTTAGATACGTGGGTGTACTGATATGAATGACTTGTGTTGAACATGCGACCATCGTGTAAGAAGAGGTAGTTGGCAAATTATACACATTCTCGAACAACTTTCTTGTCACGTTATTAAAGTTAAATTATTCTTTTTCGTGAAGTCTTATAAAAAGAGAGGAAAGAAATGCTGATAAATGTCTGTTGAAGTTTTGTTGATACACCAAGGTAATATTCAATTTTAAGCGCTTAGTACATATCGCTCTTGTTTGGGCAAAAGGGTAACTTGTAAGTAAAAAAGAAACCAAAACTGAGATCATGCAATTGTTTGGTACGGAATTGTCATAACCTTGGTGGTCCAAAAGGTTTTAAGGGTTAAGTCGAGTATTCAAATAGACCTAAACCCTTTGGCACGAAGTTGTGTCAATTGCCTACCAAACATTTGCTTGATCTCAGTTTTGATATTTTTTGACTTATACTCTTTTGCCCTAACGAGCGATATTTCCAGGTCGGGGATTGGAACTCAAACCGCTTGAGCACATTTGGGACTACACTTCCCTCTGTATGCGATTATGATTATCTGCTAACTGTAGTGTTAGGATTGTTGTCATACGAGAATTTTCTTATCAATATACATGAATTACTGATTTGTTTCCTTGTTTGTTTGTTTCTTTGTTTCAGTGTTCTCTAAGGGACAAGGCGAGACCGGTCACTATCGTTTCTTGGCTAGAAATGGAGGCTATGTGTGGGTCTTGACCCAAGCCACGTTGATCTACGGTTCCAAAGCGCAGAAGCCTCACAGTGTGGTGTGCGTGAACTTCGTCATAAGGTAAGATCAAGATTCCTTATTAATTGCTATCCATTACCTCAGGGTCTGCCAGAAACTTCATTCGCTTGAAGAGCCCTCGCTTTCATTCAAAGGTCTTCCAACTTGCTGCACAATTCATCATCTTCCCCCTCCCGCCACTTCGCCACAAGCCAGTTGGAAACGAGCAGCTCGGTTGAGATCACATAACAGAGTGGTGGCGAGCTGAATCTGACAAACGTTTTCCTCGCGTGCAAGCAACATACTCCGTCCGCGTGAACTTAGCGCCACGTTGCGATCTGTGCTTTATCGTGTAGATTTGAACATGTTTTTATTATAATGGATTTCTCTTTTTCAGTTCTCCATGAGGTCAGAATTGTTCTTAATGGTGGTGGAATGCTTATACTGCAGACCATCATTAATGTTTTAGTTCAGGGTGAGCCGGGTATGTGTATAGCTTTGTTGTCTGAGTTTATATTTTATTCGTTGGCCAAGGGTTACAATCTCGCCTCTCAAAAGAATTTATGATGGGCGAAGTAGCGGCAATTTCTTGGAAACAAGTGTTGCAGTCTCTCGTGTCAGTAGTGCAACCTCTATCAAAATCACTGAGTTGAATATACGACTCTCTTACTCACCTATGTCATTTGATGAAGCAATAACAGAAAGACACGAAAAAATAACCTCACTTCACCTAAAACAGAATTTGGGGACTGTAAGTTACGGAATATTGGACTAGTTTGTTAGTAAATAATGGAATATTGATTTCATTTGTCTAGTCGCCACTTGCCATTTGCATAATTGAAATTAATTCGATGTAATTAAGAAAAAACACATGTCAATACTAATTAACGAAATCTAATCTATTCAGTTAATGTAGGCTACATGTTTCGGCCCTTATTGGAACCATCTTCAGCATCTGTTAAAATAAAAACTACCTCAACATAAACATAACAGTAATAACATAAAATTAATCTTATCCAGATATATCTAGTTCATAATTTAAAATCAAAGAAATAAAATGTGGATATCTTAACAAAATAATGATTTCAAGATTTGATAATTAACAATAAAGATATATCTTCCCTTAAAATATTTTTCTAAAGCGTAGGAAACACGTAAGAGCTTCCAAAAGTCAGGTTAATACAAATAATGTTAAATCAACGATACATCAACACGGATAAATATTTACATCCAGTGAATATTAAATTAAAGAAAGCTTTCTAGTCGGTCGACACTGAAAAATGGCTTCTATGACTTCAATCCAGTGAATAAGTAGTGCGACTCTTTTAGAGGTTATGTAAATATGGAATGCGTGTCAAAATTATCATGTGCCCACCAGTACACCAACGGTCACAGTGAAAAGACATGGTAGGTATCGGTTATAATGAATACGACACGAGACTATAGGTTATATTAGTATAAAAATATAGCAACATTATTTTATTAATGATTGTCGCCCATTAACCCCATATCGTTTTCAGTATGAATTAACTTGGTTATAGCCATCATTTGGAAAATCTGTAAATCAATCATCTAATATTCTAATGGCGTTACGTATGCCTAGTAATAGCAACAAATGATCCACACAATTAAGATTCACCAAGAAAATTAATTCTGATCTGTGGGCTGGAACGGGGAACACTCAGCCTCGCGCGGCAAAATTGAGAAGTGGGTTCGATTCCCACCTCAGTGATCCTGGAAGTGGTTTCCCACTTCTTCTCCAGCCCCTGGGGGGTGGGGGGGGGGGGGGTGGGGGTTAGAATACACCCACGGTATCCCCTGCCTGTCATAAGAGGCGACTAAAACGGGACGACCTTCGCTATACTTTCAGGTTTCCGAGTCGGTTTGTGAATTGGACCCCACGTGGGTGGGAGGAAGCGAATACACCCGTGGTATACCCTGCCAGTCGTAAAGGCGACTAAAAGGGTTTCTCGGATAGGTCCCCTTTCGAGGGTTTGAGCGCCAGCTTTAAAAGACATACATCCGTGCGATATAACTCTCATTAGGTCATATCGCACTTCTTCCCGTACATGCTTTCAGGGTCTGGCACTCAAAATTTCTTTATGTGCGTGCTGTAAGGGGATGGGCCGCTTACGCGTGCGACTACGCTCGAAAGCCTGTTTTATCTTGGTCAAGCCGACAGGTGGGTGCACCATGTACCCGTGCAGTAGTAGGCTATCTGCATGACTACGTAGGTCCCCGCACAGCCGAATGTCAGAGCTGAGCAATCCAGTATATGCCGAGGGGTACATGCCGACAAGGCATCGTAAAATATCGGACGCCCGGGCAATGCCTTCCAAGCTAGGCGGGCCTTGCCTTGGCTCGGTAGCGTCTACTGTGACGGCCCGTGATCGGAAGTCGGTGGTATTCGGGGAGGAAGACTTGGCCATGGGTTATAAAAAAGAAAAAATCCCAAACAGGGTAGTCCAACACCAAAGTATTCAAGTCTTGATTCCCTACGGGGATCTTCCCCTTGGGAACGATCTGTTCGTGAGAATCTGTAAACACCCCGAAGTTTCTGGTTGCTACCAGAACCAATGGGGGGTGATTTCCATTTTGTTTTCTCGCCGCATAGAAGGTGTCTATGGTTAGCTTGAGATCGTGCAAAAGATTAGGAACGGTAGCTTGTTGCTCAAGACTAGGACTGGTGAGCAAGTTGAACAACTTCTGAAGAGTGACCACTTTGGCGAGATCCCCGTCAAAGTGGAAAAGCACGTCTCTGAATCAGGTCCGAGGAGATATTTTCCACCGAGACTTGATTCTGAACACTGACGAGGAGCTCAAGAAGGATATGCAGCACGTCACATCACTGATGTCCGGCGCATTACGCGCAAGGTCAACGGTCAAATCATGGACACCGGTGCTTTCATCATTTTATTTGAGCTTTCGGTGCTCTCGGAGAAAGTCAAGGTAACAAGTTACCGTTGTGTCTTACGGCCATATATCCCTCCACCTATGAGGTGTTAAAGCTGCCAGAAGTTAGGCACATGTTATCCCGATGCTCGAACTCTGCAATCTGTGGAACATGCGGTAAGGTACCCCACGAAGCGGAAGAATGCACGAAGCCTTACCAGTGCACTAATTGCCCTGGATTTCGTTCTCCTCGGGACAGGGACTGCCCTGTCTTCCAGAGTGAGAAGAAAATCCAGGAGTTCAAAACCCTGGATGGTCTCACCTACCATGAAGCTCGCAAGAAGTACCACACCACGAATGCTCCAGTTCCTACGGTTCATTATAGCATTATAATAATAATACCAAATTTGGTTCCGTCTACCTCATCTTTTGTACCAGCTGTGAAACCTTCAAATTTACAAACTCCAATCTTGAAAATTACACTGAGGAATCGGAACAAAAGCCCGAAGGTGAATACAATCCCACCTTCGGCCACCCTGTGCGAGCGAAGGCTGCACCACCCGCACAGCAGAGGGGGGAGTCAAAGACTTCCTCCCCGCCCAAACGGTCGGCGGAGGCGGCATCGTCGACCAGGGTCAGGCGTTAGTCTCCTGGCCCGTCTAAATATCTTAAAGAGGCGGGGACGAAGGGAGCGCGCACTGCGCGTTCCCTTAATCCTAAAAGAGGGGAAGCCATCCACCCCACCAGCTGCGGATGCCTCTGCGCCTGGGGACGTTCTGGTCCACGTGTCTGCGCGTTTGCCACGGAGGTCCCCCTGCCGCCGACATGCGTCACGGAAATCATCCGCTTGGTCGACCCACTCCACGGCCTCGAATGCGGACATAGAGCTTGTGGTCGACGTAGTGGGTGATGATCCGATAATGGATAAGTGGTAGCTTGCTGCTTCTTTTCCTTATTTTCAAAGTTCACACTATGGCACTGTTAACAGTGGAATTGCAACAGTTATGACAGGCATTTGACTGAGCTACGTCAGCTCATAGCCCAATAAGCAGCGAGTATAGTATGTTTGCAGGAACCTAATCTCAGGCCTGACCATCATACGGTCCTGAGAGGTTTCCGACTATACTCTAAAGAGCGAACAGACGCCGTCCGGGCCTCCGGGGGCGTCTGCGCTTAAGTTCGCTCTGACTGCTATAATGAAGAGTTTCCACTCACCACTCATCTGGCAGATATTGCAGTTGGCATGCCATTGCCTGTTATGACGGCTGTTTGTAACGTGTACGTTCCACCGAACCAGCTCCTTGGTATTAACGATGTCTTTGATCTTGTAGATGAACTTCAGCCCCTTTCCTACTCGTGGGTGATTTCAACGCCCATAACCCACAATGGGAATCCCATCTTCATGCCCCAGAGGAAGGGACGTGGAAAGCTTAATTCAAGGATTGGATTTATCATTGTTAAATACGGGGGAAGCCACTCGTTTTAGTTTAACGCACGGTACGTACTCACACATTGACTTGAGTGTGTGGAGCCATACGCTAGTTCCCCTGTTTGGTTGGTACGTACACGATGACCTCTGTGACACTGACCACTTCCGCATCGTTCTTACTCTTGTTATCCAGAAGCCCGTGGCGTTCCCCAGTCGTTGGGTACTTAAACGGGCAAATGGTCCATCATTTACAGAACGAGCTGTATTTGATGATCTGGGATGCCGGAGCATCGATGATGTGGTACAGCAAATCACTTACGTGCTTCTTGCTGCCGCCGAGTAGTCCATTTGCTGGGACTCCTCGTCGCAAACTCGTCCCCTGGTGGACTGAGGATATTGCAGCGGCAATAAGAGACCGTCGTCGAGCTCATAAGCACTATCGTCAGCGCCCAACCATGGCCAATTTGGTGGCGTTCAAGAAATTTCGTGCCAAGGCACGGATTCTTATCCACCAGAGTAAGAAACAATCATGGGGACGGTATGTGTCGTCTATTGCGGCACATATCCCCTCCTCTCAAGTGTGGATTAACTACGACGCATTTCGGGAATTCAGACATCTTCTACTGTACCGAGGATTTCCATTGATAATGAATTGGTTACAGATCCTTATCGCGTTGCAAACCATCTCGCATCGTATTTTGCGGATATATTCGGTTCCGACCATTATGATCGTGATTTCGTTGCTTTGAAGCGCGAAGCAGAACGCTCCCACCTCAGTTTTGCCTCTTGCGCTTTAGAGGATTACAACGTGCCCTTTACGGAGTGGGAACTCCGCGGAGCGCTGGCGGTCTGCAAGGACACGTCTCCTGGCCCGAATAATATTCACAACCAGATGCTTAAATACCTTAACCATCAGAGCATTCGTTATTTGCTCAGGGTGTTTAATCGCATCTGGTTGAAAGGTGTTTTTCCAGCTCAATGGCAGGAAGGTATAATAATACCTATCCTGAAGCCCGATAAGGATCCCTATTTGACAGGGAGTTACAGACCTTTTTGTCTCACAAATGGTCTGTGCAAGCTCCTTAAGAGGATGGCCAGTCGGTGACTGGTGTGGGTTCTGGAGAAAGGACTCCTTTCTGAATGCCAGTGTGGTTTCAGGGCGTCTCGGTGTACCAATGACCATCTGGTACGCCTTGAGACCGCCATACCGGACGCTTTTCTCCGGAGACAGCACCTAGTCGCTGTTTTCTTTAACCTGGAGAAGGCCTGACACCACTTGGCGTTAGGGCATCCTCTCTACCCTACATCAATGGAAATTCCGAGGTAACTTGCCGGTCTTTATTGTGAATTTTCTTTCTGTCCCTTAGTCTATTCCGTGTCCGAATAGGCAGGACATATTCGCAAAGTCACGTACAGGAAAATGGAGTCCCACAGTGATCGGTACTTAGTATAACATTATTTGCGATTGCCATAAACGGTATCGTAGCTGCTGCTGGTCCAGCAATTGTACCGTCGTTTTATGTAGACGATTTCGCTCTACATTATAGTGCACAAAATATGGCAGTCGCTGAACGACGGCCGCAACAAGCTACTGGGAGAGTGGAACGGTGGACGCTAGAACATGGCTTTCGGTTCTCAACCGCCAAGACCTCGGTTGTCCACTTCTGCCGAAAGCGCATTCTCCATCCCGATCCCGAGCTCTATCTGGGAGGTGTAGCTTTACCTGTTGTTCCTACGTACCGGTTCCTTGGGTTCCTTTTCGGCAAGAAATTAACGTGGGGGCCACACGTGCGGTGTTTGAAAACTGCCTGTGCTAAGAAACTCAACATGTGGAGGTTTCTTAGCAGCATATCTTGGGAGGGGAGAGGGGGAGGGCAGACCGCACGATTCTCGTGCGTTTTATAGGGCACTTATTTTATCTAGGTTAGATTATGGCAGTGTAGCATATGGTTCGATACGCAAGTCTGTACTTGTCAAACTGGACAGCGTCCACCACGGCGGTGTGAGGCGCGCGACCGGAGTCTTTCGGACGAACCCGGTCGTCAGCTTGCTTGCTGAGGCTGGTCTACCTCCTTTACACCTAAGGCGCCAACAAGTACTGCTGACCTATTCTGCAACTATCCGACAGATGCCACTTCATCCAAGCTATCCATATTTGTCTCAGAACACGAATGGCCGGCTGTATGGTGCACTCGCCCGAGCCACTCGGCCGGCAGGGATACGCTTGGATGACTCACATCGGCAGTTCCGATTTCCTTCTGTCTCGTGTATCGTCTACCTCCGTGGATGGTCTCTTGTCCTGATATCATTCTGGATCTGCAAACCGGCCCTAATTCGGACACGGACTCCTCCGTCCATCGGAGGCTGTTCCAGTCCGTGGTGGGCTGGTATCCAGGATCAGGGCTTCTATTCACGGACGGTTCAAGGGTAACCGAGAAAGTAGGCTGTGCATTTGTGGTTGAGGATCGTCTGTTTCTCTTTCTACTTCCCGAGGCCTGTAGCGTGTACACAG